>CATIWJ010111012.1:0-11807 GCA_949640765.1 Croton laevigatus
TTTAATTATTTTCTAAACATTCAATTAAATAAATTTTCTATAAAATAATTCATTACTATAATTCATTTTTCATTTAATCTAATATTTTTGGTAAACTACAACTTGATCCTTTTTCTTATTATTATTTTTGGGATGTTACAAAAAAATAAGCATAATGTTAGATATTATTATGCCATATACAGGATTTATGCTCCCAAGAATAAGTTTCTTAAAAATAAGAAACCATTTCATACATCTCATTATAATGGGAACTATAATGAAATTAATAGTGTGGATTGTATTTCCACATCTAGAATAAGTATTCAATATACTTGGGTTCCCAAAGCTAGGTTTCAAGCAAAGAAACCTAGTCATCATATTCATAGGAATAAGCATAATAGACAATGAGGAAACTCCAAACTTTATGTTCCTAAAGCTTGCTTTCAAAAATTGAAAACAAATTATGCATCATCCTATAGGCCTATTAAACATTATTTTTATTATAATTGATATGGGCATATGAGCTTAAATTGTCATTTAAGAATGATACATATGAAGTTGGTCATTATGGACCATAATACTAACCATCAAGGACCCAAGCTAGTTTGAGTACTTAGAATCAAGTAATCAACTTTATGTAGGTATGCCTTAAGAAGCTTCATGAATGAACACATATTGATCATGAATAGAGGAAGCTCAAGGCATGTGTAAGGGAGAAAGAAGGACTTTCTCTAAATGAGATAAATCAGGTGATGAAAATGCATCACACTTATTAGCTATGCTAAAACTCAAACTTAGTACTTTATCTATTTGCCGTGTTCTTTATTTTGTATAAACATTATAAGGCAAAATGTAGAGCTTATTCTTTCAATTATATTAAACTCTACTACTAACAAGTTTTTTGAGTGTTTAAGCATTTTGAGTAATATCCTTGATCAGACATTGAAGGATATGGCTCACTACCTATACTTTAGAGCTCAAATGGAAGAAAGACTTGATTAGAGAATTCTCTCATAACTCAAGCATCTAAAAAGCAAAGTGAGCAAAGCTTGCCAATGTCAAAAACATCATTAATCTAATCAAGTTCTAAAAAAGAAGTACTCAAACCTTATTGACTCATTTATATTATTTTAATTAATACCATTAGGATGGCTAGTTTAAAGTTGCATTATGCATTTGTACTAATGATCTGCAAAATTTATTTTCCAAAATTTTCTTTAAAACTTTTTTGCAAAATTTTGTCTATGCTAGTGTTGCAAATGCGACTACCCCTCGTGCGTGCGACATTTTAGCAAAAAATATTCTTCAAATTGTTTTGGACGTCTCAAGCGCAACCTACCTTTGTGATTGTGACATTTGTCTAAAAACTTAACCAGTCAGATTTTCTGCATTAAAAGCTGGTTTTTGGACCTAAAATTTCTGTTCTTGTCCTGTAAGTACACTAAACTTTTATTTTATTATGTGCTACTTCTTCTTTCTTAGGTTCTAATAAGAATTTTGTGTTTTTAGACTTTTTGGCTTAAATGTTTGAAGTGATTATAGGAAGAATTTCAAAAGTTCAATTTGATTATGATTTTAAACGAACATAACATCTTTTTCTTCCCATAAGGATTCTTAATAAATGTTTTCATATTGAATAAATATTTTGATGAGATGAAATATATTTGAACAAAAATTCTATCTTCAGTTGTCATCTCATAAATCATTTATTAAGAACATTTGTTAAAACCCTTTCACATGATTTTCAAGATTTCAAAACCATTATGATCTTAAATGTCTGAAGTGTTCGTGTTGATTATGAATGTGACAAATGGCATCACATTTTTTTTTCTCTTTCCATTAAATTATTTTTGAATGGTTTTATTTATTCAAATTAAATTCTTTAGTGAGATGATTAGTTTTATGTTTAAAAATTATATTTGGTAAATACCTTTAATTTCATAATCATCTCATAAATCATTTTACAAAAAGAGAATCTCAAGTAAATTTTTTTTTTTAAAATTATTTTCAAGACAAAACTACCCAATGCATGCATCTTAGAAGTATAAATGCAACTGTTTTGTAACACCTAGGATAATCTTGATTTCTTGTGTCCATCTTAAATAGAAGAATTTCAGTAGGTGTTAACTTTAAATAGGAAACCTCATATAATCTTTAATAAGAATTTGATATTTGTTAAAGAATCTTTAAAATTAGTATAAGTTGAGTCTTATCCTGTAACACCTTTTCTAGGCCCACAAATGAGTCTAGAAGAAATGTTACCTTTACAGTTAAGAATCGGTTAACCTATATTTAAAAAAAAAAAAAAAACACACAACCTTAATCCATACATGCATAAATCTTTCAAAACATATCATCACACTTCTATACCATACCCCTTGTAACCTCCTCCTCATCTCACTCATTCATGCACTACCATACATCACACATAATTCTTAACTATTTAACTACTAATTATTACATAGTATTTTAATACAATAATACTAGTTCTAAGTCACATAATAATGTTTACATAAATACTTCTAGTCTTAATAAATCCATGTACATGCCAAAGCTATTTAATACAAAATACCAAAATCTATACCCAAAAACTTGTGTTGGCGGTGTTGAGAACAACTGGTTGTGACATGTATCTACTATACTACTCTTCAACTTATGAGTTTAGACAAATAAACTCGCCGAGAAAATCATTGCTCAGTGGATGCTTTAACCGAAGTTTAAAAACAATAATTATATAAAACAAATAACGAAAACATTTAAAGGAAATAAATAAATTAAATACATTAAAGAAATCAAGATTCCATTTATTATTGTTTTTAGCTCTAGTGACAATCGATAGAATTTGACGATAAGAATTGGGATTCTATGCATATCCTGTATAGCCGTTTATAAACTATATCGCCGATACCATATCTCATGTATTCTCAATTATAACTCGTATTTCGTATAACCATTTGTAGACTATAACGGCAATATGATTTCTTATTTCATATCATGAATCATATCAATTATATTAATATCATTACAACGATTTCCAACCCTACAATGCATCGTATTCTTATCACTAGGTTCTAATTCAAGCCACAGTGAGCATTAAATAGGATAATTAACGATGTATACACATTCATTTTCATTTCTTGCATTTCATACTCAATCAAATCTCATTTCATAATTCTTATGCTCGATGCTTCTCATTGTGTGTTTAACATTGATATCTAAAACCAATCATTGTCATTTAAGGTTCATTAAAACATATTTGAAAATTATTTAGAAATGACGTGATCATCGCGCGCGCTACCTATGTCGCGAGCGTGATGCTCTTCTTGGGTGTTACCTTTATGAGCGCGGCTAACACATGGTGTGTAACGGTCGCGAGCGTGACAAAATGAGCAAAAGCTCCTGGAACTCCACTAACCTATAGCATGCGCGACAACCACACGATGTATGACGGTTGCATGCGCGACAAAATGTGCAAAAGCCTCCTTGAACTCTACTAAGTAGTCACGTGCGTGACAAACACACGATGTGTGATGGTCGTGGGCACGATGCCTGCGCATCCAACCTATATTTCTTTACATTTTCAAATATATCTTTCTAACCAAAACTCCAAATTTAGTGATTCAAAAATCATTTCCTTCTAAACCCAAAACCAACTCATTCAAAATATTTAAATCACGCAAAACAATCATCCAACATGAAATTCAAGGTTTAATAAAACACAAAATTGACATAAAAATGGTTAAAAGCACCAAATCTCAAAATCCTTAGCTCTTCCTTTGAGCTAAGCCACCTCCTTGCCTTTATCCTTGTTCTTGGCCTCCAAATCACCTATAAACACAAGTATTAGTCTCCTATGAAGGATCAAAATCGAAACCCCCAACTTACTCTACTTAGAGTTTCACCCATAGACCCAATCTTAACATCTATGGCTTAATCCACTCATATCTTACAAGGTCCCTTCTAAATCTTCCTTAAATCTACCTCAAACCCTAGTTTCAACAGTCAAAAAACAAACAAGAAGCTAGGGTTTCTCTTACCTTAACTCTAGCCTTCTACTTGGAGTCTTAGACAATAAATTTTGAAGGATTTTCCTTGGTCTTGAATGAGGAAAGACCGGCTAAAATGGGGATGAGAAAGGAAGAAGATAATGAAGATATTGATGGAATGGAAGAATAGAATGGTGAGAAAGAAAATAAGAGGTGGTGATGGAAAGGTGGTGTTAAAAGAAATTGGAAGAATCTAGATGTGGTGTATGGTGTGTGAAGAGATGAAGATATTTTTATATGTGGGAGGGCTTAAATGATTAAGGCCCTTAGCCCAATTCTAAGATTTATTATGCCCTTTACCTCAAATAGGGGCCCAATTTACTACTTCCTTTCTACCTCCTAACCATATAAGGCCCATCACCATATTTATTAGTCCAACTCAAAAATTATAAATTGACAACATAGAAATTACCTTTAAGTCCAATCAATGCTGACACGAATTTCGAGGTTGACACCAATGCTCTTACTCCTCGGGATCCGAAACTCCTAACAAGGACAATGTTAAAATACAATGACTCATAAATTATCAACTCAATGAAAAGCGGGATGTGACACATAATTAGCTAGAGATTATTATAATTAAAATTAGTCGAAGCATAAAATAAGTTGATTAGAGTAAAAGAGCAGATAAAAAATATCAGTGAATAAAGTGAATAAACTTACCAAATTGTATAATTAAATAATTGCAATAAATACTCAGAATAGTAAAAGAATTTAGAAATATGTCGTAAAAAAATTAGGAAATACATATAAGAGTGGAAATAAGATAGAAATCCAGATAATGGTTAATGAGTATGTCGTAAGCAAATTTAGGAGATATAGATAAATTAAAGGATTTGTGAGATAAGTTGAAAAGAAAGTTATTAAAAATAAATGAATTACAGAGAAAAGATTGTAAAAAGTGCTATCCAAAATGATTAATAAGTAAATATAGTAAATATAAGTAGAGATAGAACAAAATAGAAAAGTCAAGGAGATTCTTTAAGTAAAATACGGAAGCAAGCATAAAAAGAACTAATAAATTTAAAAGAATTATTACAGAAATAAATTAGACTAGTAAAAGTGATAAGTGCCGAATTAAATATGTTTTTATATGAGAATATTTTTTAAATCATGTTCATAATTGGTGAATAATTTATATTTTAAGCACTTATATTGTTAATTTCTATTTGTCATGTCATAATCAAGCGTATTAGTAAAAAGCAACGAAAATCGGGAAAATATGGTGCGATAAGGTGTATTTTGGACGATAATGCAAAGTTGTGGATTTATTTGAAATTTGGGCGAAATTTGGGCAGCATTTGGGGGGTGAATGTATATATGTGTAAAACGTTTGAGTGTTGATTTGTAAAATTTATTTAAAGCGCACAATGTAGCAGCGTTTTGGTTGATGGCTCAGCTGTGCTCCGCATCGGTTCGGTCGAAGAAAGAAAAGAAGGCTGCGTTTTATTTTACTGCGTTTTGTTTTGTTTTTTTTTTTTTCACTTTGTAGCGGTGGATTGAGGATTTTCACGATCGGGTTTTGAAGGGATTTGACGCGAGAAATGAGAGGCGATTCAGAGATATACTCGCAAGGAGATGGAGACTGGATTACCGATTCTAGTGGAAGAGAGATTGAATTGAGATTTTGGAAGTTTGAATTTCGAAAATTAGAAAAAAGACTAGAGACAGAGACGAGAAAGGGGGGCGATTCAGAAACGATTTCGAAAGGCAGAGTCCAGCTGATTTAGGAAGATGGAGAACCAATTTGCTGGGTTTGGGAATTTTTGAATTTGAAAATCAATTCGAAATGGAGAGCTGTAACTGAAAAATAGAAATAAAAGAGAACGAGAAAAAGCAGAAAGGGGAGAAGAGGGCACGAACGAAAGAGATGGACAATTGATTGAGTCCTGGGCTTCACTAGAAAATCAGAGATTAGGAGGGAATCACAATCGATTCATCTTCAGGAAACTAAAAACACAATCGAATAATAGTGAAGCACAACGAAAAAGAACAGAGAGCAGACTGAATCGAGAATGAAGAACAGTAATGATAGAAAAGAGAATAGAAACCAGAAGAGAACGAGAACAGAGAAGAAACAGACGAGTGCAGTAGAGAGGTTCTGGGCCAGAGGTTCTCAACCGAAAATTTATGCGGTCCTCACCGGCGGTTACAAAAGTGCAGAATTAAGAATCAAAGCTAGACGAAGAAGCAGAAATTCCTCTTAAACGCAGCGTTTAGCCATCACTTGAAGAAGCCATTTTTGAACATGAGGTTTATTTTTTTTTCTTTCAATTTCTGTTCTTCATTTAACTTTGTGGTGCTGTAATATTGACGATGAAGAACTAATAATTTGCATTTGTGTTTAGAGTAGAAAATGAACCTGAGATGTTGATTATTGAGTTTGAATTTTGTGCTTGATTCGTTTGATTAATTTTGAATGTGTTGCCGTTGAGATTTAATTGCAATTTATAATGACTTGAATTAATTATTGCTAGCATTTTAATTCATGCATGTTTTTGCAATTTGAAATTGAGAGATTATTTTATGAATTGATCGCTCGTAATTAAAAAGAGTTGCATGCAACCCTAGAGATAGGTCGACATAAATTCTTTGGATTGGAGTCAAATTCAATACTGGGAATTCACATAACAGATTAATGCAAGACTAGAGATTTTAATTGAAAAGAGATTTCAATTAATCAACCTAAGATTAGACGTTAATTAGCTCGAGAAAGTGGTTAACATATTTTAGGAATTCCTATGGTCCAACGACGATAACAACCAATTAATCAAATTCATTAGGGGGATTCAAATTCCATACGCTATTTACATCTTTGTTGCTTTGTTTTGTTTTTCGACATGAATTTCTGTTGTTCATTTCCGTTAATTTTATTCATTTTATTTGTTTTAATTATTAAATCTAAAAAGAACTTCAATTTGCCGACTAGATAATAGGAAGAAAGTTAGTACTAATAATCGGTAGTCCCTGTGGAATACGACAATCGGTACTCCAGTAGCTATACTGCGGAACGTTAGGTGCACTTGTCTAACGGTCTGTAGCATAGTCGCTCGTATTCATATCAAAAACTATTAAGGAAGTTCATTATTTGATATTTAAATGAGAAATTAATCAAAATCATAATTAATTGTTAGAATAGATAACAATGAGAAATAAACTAGACAAGGAGCGGCATATGATGGAAAAGGAGCAAATCAATTCGAAAATATCAGGTTTGGTACTTTGTCCTTATTTAATCGTGTTTAAACGTATGTGCTGTATGTGAAACTGTGATACTGTGTTGCTATATATATATATATATATATATATATATATATATTTTGCTATTATTTGATATATGTGTTATTAGTATGTGAAATTACAATAAATAAGTATAAAGTATTCACTGAGCAAGTCGCTCAACAAGTTTAGTTATGCTAAAGACATAAAAGAAATCAGAACAGTCAAATGGAATCAGGTTCACTAGAAGTACTTAGTATGACATATACTATGAGAGAAAAGTCAGACTTCATAAGGAGCAACAGCATAAAAGAAGAAAAAAAAAAAAATCTAAGATAATGTTCTGTACACCATGTAGCATCATTTATGACACACCTAGCTCGGCTAGTAGTAGTCAGATTAAGGAGTGGTACAAGGTAGCATAGATTATCGTACATGAATCCTTTTATTTTTTTTAACATAGTTATAAACTCAAGCACTCAGAAGTGTATAAGAGATTCAAACTTAGCCTTCCATTAGAATTCGAGGGCAAAAATCTTATCATCTCTGTTGGCCTCCAACCACATACATAAATCTTCTTATCTTATCAAAAATTTTATATGATATTTTTTTTTTTTTTATAAAATTTATATGATATTATTTGTACATTATTGAATCTTCCTATCTCATCAAAAAATTTTATATAATATTTTTTGTAATTATTATGTACAAAAATTTGTAGACTTTTATCTATTTTATAATTATTTAAAAAAATTACTATTATCTCCATCACAAAATTTTATATAATATTTTTTTGTACATTATGATGTACAAATATTTTTAGACTGTTACCTATTTTATATTTATTTATAAAAAAATTATTATTATCTCCGTTTATATATGATATAATTAACTATTTTCTCCTTTATTTCACTTCAATCCAATTGTTATATCATCCAACTATTCTTATGTTAAAAACTCAAAAAAAAAATTTTCTAATTAAAAATTAGGTAATTTTACAATTTTAACCTTAGAATTATTATTTTACTATTTTATACATTTTAAAAATAAAAAGAAAAAACACAGAACATGAAACGTAGAAACCTTCGAACTCCTTCATCTTCACCAGCAGCCACCCCATCGCCGTCAACCTCACCTTCCAACTGCATGAACCAGGAAATTAAAGTTTTCGTTTAACAAAGGAAGAAAACGTAAAACTGAAGAAACCAGATCGGAAAATAAAACTTTAAGAAACTAGATCCGCAACTACCAAGCTCTCACCAACGTTACATCTCTCCTTCATCTTCTTGCTTGCTTCATGTTATTGATTATAATTTTGGGAATTCGCAAACTTATACAAAATTTCCATTGCAAACTTATAATTTACAAACCCCACCGCCAACCAATATCATACACAGAAGAGAATCTTTTATATTAATGAAAATTTTTTGCAATAAAAAGTAAAACTTGATTGGATACTTTCTTGGGTTTATTGGTGCAGAGCTTTAGATCCGCTTCATTCATGGTGATTTCAATTTAGAAGTGTACCTCTCTTCAAAAATCATTTTGTTGCTTGATACTGCGTCTTTCTCTTTTTCTTATATCTTTTCAGTTCATAAAAATAATTATAAAAATAATAAAATAATAATTTCAAGATTAAAATAGTGAAATCACACAATTTTTTTACGGAAAGATTGATAAATTTTTATAGAAGGATACAATAATTGGACGGAAATAAAATATAGAAATAAATTAGTTAATTTTTAAAAAATATATAATAAAAAAAAGTTAAATTTGTCAAACTACGTAGAGATAATCGTAATTTTTCGTTATTTATGATGATTTTAGACAATAATAAATGGATCTCGTAGGATTTGACATATTCAAAGTATGGTAGGTAAGTTGTGGGAGTTTTTTTTTTTTGGTTGACCCTACGCATTGTTACACAAACATATTCAAATGGCACCCCTCATCCCAAGTTATATGCTAGTAAATAATATATTGTAAAGAGAATAATATTAAAATAGGGATAATTAATATTTAGTTTGATAAACAAATAGACTTAATACTAGCAGTTGATAACCCAAGGGGTTGGCCTGGTGGTGAGGTAAGTCACCAAAGACCAAAAGGTCCTGGATTCAAACCTTAGGGGTAACTAAAGACAAAAAAAAAAAAAATAATACTAGCAGTTGATTTAATAATACTCATTCCTGGGCGTTTTGCTCTAATTATCCTTTGTATGATAACTCTGAATATAGTGGACTGTTTGTTAGTTAAGAACTCTCATGCTATGTAGTTCTTAAGAGAAGGTCTACTGTTCAGATTTAGTAGTGATTTTTATTTTTGATTTTTTCTATTCATTAATCAAACAGAACTGAACCCAAGGGGTTGGCCTGGTAATGAGGTAAGTCACCAAAGACTAAAAGGTCATAGGTTCAAACCCTTGGGATAACTAAAGGCAAAAAAAAAAAAAAAAAAAAAAAACAGAACTGGGCCAAACCGAATCGTTCAATTCGGTTCATAATCAATTTACATCCTTTCAGTTTGTCTCCTTTCAGTTTAGTTCTTATATCCATTCAAAAATTTTAGTTCTCCCTCAATTTTATTTAATTTAATGAGCCGAATCGAGTTTGCACACCCCCTAATTAAATTATGTCATATTTTTTAACCCATTTTTCAAACATCCTAGGTCATTCCCTGCGAAAGTACAACGATTTTTCAAGCTTGGAAAATTAAGTCATTATCAAGTGTTGTAATGTTTAAATCATTTTCTAAATCAACAGGGAATGACTTTTGACTAACCCTAATTTGATATGACAAACATTTTGAAATTAATCCTAAAATATAAGACTCTTCTTAATGACATATTTTAAGAAAATTTGAAATTTCTTACGTTTGAAATTAATTTATGATTAAATTGAGGATAATAATCTTAGTTTAATATATTCAAAATATTTACTGTCTTCATTTACAAGTAATTTATATTTTAGGACACTCCAAAATTTAAAAAAACAAAAAAAAGCACGACTGAGCCTCTTGCTCTCAAAATATATTTTATTTTATTTATTTATTTTTTTTAGGTTCGGCATGACAGATTATTTATACTTAGTCTTGAGATAAATTTCAATAATTCGCACTTCGTAAAATTCGACTCTATATTATAAATTTTATATGACAATAAATTTAACAGTCTCAATTATTTCATGTTTAATTTATAATATAGAGTCGAATTTTGCGAACTGTGATCCACTAAAATTGATTTCAGAACTGAATATAAATAATTTATGATGTCAAAATTAAAAAAATATATAATATTAAAAAAAATTTCGAGAAACGTATAAAAGCCATGCATTTAGTCAAAGCAAAAAGAAAAATCAACGGTCAATATATCGGGATGGCGGTAGTATTAAATCTACAAAAACTACGCTACACTCTAAAGTCAGTCTTGGCCACTTTAAAAAAAATTCCAGATTTCCATATCAGATGATGATGAAATTCCTCTGACCACGAAATTCAAATAGTTGAATTTTCACAGTCCGTTACTTTTAAATTTCAATTAAGTACCCTTCAATATATATATATATATATATATATATATATATGTTGGAATTAATTAATTTAATTTAGTATTAATTAATTAAGGTCCGCTCATGACTTATGGATCATGGATGGATCCATTTAATTGTAATGGGTTATTGGGTTATATGGGTAACTCTAACCCAACACCTATATATATACCACCTAATAAGAGATTGGGATACGTATTGTTTATGTTCAGTATTCTCTCCCTTCCTCAAACTGTTCCATCTCTTTTAGAGCTCTTAGATTGTGAAATAGCGCTATAGGGTTTAATATCCTATAGACGACCTAGCTTGCTAAATCCTGCAACCGCTTCCGCTCGTGGGAATTCGTTCATCAATACTAGAGGTATTTATGTTTATTCCCTATTTTATTTATGTATTCGTTATATGAATTCCTTCAAAATATATATATATATATATATATTTTGGAATCACTCTAACTTCAATTAATTGTTCTAAAGTAATGCAGAAAAAAATTATATAAAATATATTTGCAGTCCTTTTGAGTTATTATTTATTTTATAGAAATTTTTGAGTTATTATTTTTTCAATTACAAATTTACAATTTAAAATTTTATAAACTTGCAGTAAATTTAAAAGTGGGATTGTTCTAGAAAAAGTGGATTATTTACTTCGGTTAACAAGTGATTAAACAAACACATAAGTAACATCAATCTATTAAATTCTTTAAAAAAACAAAGATATTAGCATTTATATTGAGTACACTACTACATACTAAAATTACTTGATAAAATAAAAATAAAAAAATTTTAGAGGTCAGTGATATTGTGAGTTTAACTATATCAAAAAGTAAGAATAGAATTGCTGGCATTATGAGTTATACTACAACAGAAAGCAGGAATTAAACTCGAAAACTTTATATTTTACAATATCGGTCTAAAGTAATTATCATGCGGTTGGCTAATAATAAATTAATATTGCCACCAAAGTTTTTGAAATTAGTAGAAAAATGGAAAAAAGAAAAAATAATTTTGTGAAATTT
>CATIWJ010111036.1:0-10655 GCA_949640765.1 Croton laevigatus
GATTATTTGTTATGATTTTTCAAAGTTGGTGCTAAAACACAGGAAATTCTGAAATTTAAGAAATTAATTGAATATCCATGTAATGCTCTACTCGGTTTGAGTCGAACTAGGAGATAAGAGTATGACGCGTCATATATTACACGGTAAAAGCGGTCCGCAGTATATGGATATGGATTTTATGAACTGGATTGGCGCCACTAATGCTCATAGTCGGAATACTGCAAATTATTCGACGAGTATAGTCGAGACGTTGCAAACACTCGGCGAGAAATTATATGGTTATCTGATATGGAAACTGTTCAGTAGTTCCAGTACTACGGTACTGAGATGATTGGATATGTGACCACTATTGGATCACTAATATTGGAAATTGTCTTATCCCAAGTTCAGCTAATAACCAGTAGAGCGCAGTAACTAAAAGTATTCTGCTAAGAAATGTTTTCATTTATTTGTGTGTTTCATCTGTACCATTTCAAAGGTATTTTTATAACTTCGTTTTATTGTCTGTTTTCTTAAATCTCATGTTTGTTTAAGTTATTACTTTCATAAGTAAGGTACCCACTAGGCATAATGTGCTCAGTGAGTTATTTCTTGTAACTCGCAGGTTAGCAGGTAAAGATCTTTGTAGATTCTAGTATCAATCACCAGCAACAGCAGCTTTAAGGTCTTTAATTTTCTGTATTAAAATATTATAGTGGCATGTATATGTAAACAACACTAGTACTCCCAGATAAATGTTAGGTTGTGCACTTGATATTTGTTTTAAACTGGGTTGTGTTTTGGAACTATAGAAGTGTTTATTTTCGGTTAATTTAAGGAGTGAGGGTATAAGGACAGATTGCCGAAGTGTTTGAGTGATTTTCCCTTGCAGGATCCCAGTGTATAGTCGCAGGGACTATTCATTTAGTCGTTGTTACTATTCACGGTTTATCCGTTCCTCAAATTAACCGAAAATGTTTATCTAATAAATAGTACTCAAAGGTTCATTACAGCTCCAGTACCAGTATGTAGCACTTCTTCGGGGTCTTCTATAGGGCCTAGAAGGGGTGTTACAAAAAGTCAAAGTACTTATTTAACAATTTTCATGGTATTACCCTTTTTAGGATTTTGGATTTTCCTATTTATATATAACTAGTATTTTACGCGCACGTTGCGCAGCAGGTGTATGCAATTACTCGAAAATTGAATTTGTATTTATTTTATATTTTAATTTTTGTAATTAGACTGTTTAATTAATTATTTTCCTTCAATAATTAATTAGGTATAGTCCCGACTAAAACTCATTTGAGTTCTACAAAAGACCGGTCTCAATTCTTGACTTCCTTGATTGAGAACTCATCCCGTTTATCCATCAATAGTTCATTTGATTTACTTAACTGAACACTGATTTAACCATTCTTTCAGTTTGATGATACAGTTTCTTGGAGACACAAATCATTTTGCACCTTAGATATGCTTCGCCTTAAACTAAGAGTTTTTTTCAGACTCGAAAGCTTAAAACCGAACTAAAAACAAAGAAAAATCTTTAAAAAATTCAAATTTGACCAACCCAGACAAATCAAACTTACAGCATTAAAACCTACTTCGTGCCAGTAACTACCTAGCACCAGAAGCAGTAATGTGGTAGTCAGCATGCTAATATGCCATATGACCCAACTACCACTTGCCACGTGGCACCACCATACCCAATAAATACCATGTGGCCCAACTAACAGTTGCCAGATGGCATCACGGCCCTTCTACTGGATGCCAATCATCACCGCAAACTGCGTTTGGTCACTGGATCACTATTTACTGCAATCATCAACCAATCCGTACCGTTTCCTCTAATATTGTTGCCCATTTTTAGTCATGTTGCCCGTAGTTAGCCAGTCTTTTGATTTTCCGGTCAAGTCCAATTTCCTCATGTTCTGAAATATTTTTGTCCCTTTTTTTTAACTTTTATTCAGATAGAGACTCCTAAAATCTATCTAGTTGGGTTTTAATTCCACTAAAATATGGCTTCATTTCATGTTTATCAAGCCTCCACCTGACCATTATATAAACCCTAACTCTACAACCTTTTAAACACACAGTTCAACATTCTGAACCCTCAAAATTCTGCAAAAACTCCACCTTCTCTCTCTCAAGCGCCATTTCTCCCCAAAAACCTTCCAAATTGGTTTTGTTCTTGAGTTCTAGCATTTCACCATTCCCCATTCCAATTCAACCCAAATCTGGCTGAACTTTCGACAATTAGATTTATGACAAAGCTAAAAGTTAAATTACATCAAAACTGCATTAGATTCACATGGAGTTACATGTCTAGATTTATTTTTTATTCTAACCCTAAAATGCTCCGAAATTAGTAATGTCTAAAATGTTGAATGATCCGATCATGGGGAGATAGAAGTGATTCATAATAAGAAAGGTTAAGGAAGGAAATGTGATGTAAAAGTGAAAATAAATGCATTTTAAACATAATAAACCAATGATAAACAATAAGCTAATAGATTATGAACATAGTAAATTAGTGGTAAACAAAAGGTAAGTAAAAAGGAAGGAATAATGAAAAATGTAAATTATACCTGAATCGTGAACAGGGGAATGTGGTAATCGAGTATAGGCATAATATTTGACAGTTGTAGATAAAGATGGTGCAGACCGGGGACATGGACTCGGAAGGATCGCGGATAAATTCGCTGAACCTCCAAAGTTAAACATGCTCAGGTCACAACACAAGTCAATATGGGTGACCTCCATAGGAAGTCAACCCTAAGTACATCAATTTGGTAATAAAAACTACAGTAAGATATCAGACGGGCGCTAATCGCATCCGCAAGGCAAAAGGCAAAAGTACGCCAACGGAGCTTAGCAGGACCCATCGGGCATTATGGAAAGGTTAAGGACCTAAGTGTAATTTTTTAAAAAGTTACGGAAGGTCTTAATAGTGACTATAATGGACGCCAAATATGAAATCTAGGAAGTTTACTGGTCGCAACGACGTGTAACGGAATTTTCAAAAAACACACGTATAAAAAGATATAACAAATTTTCTATAAAGGCCATTTTGGTATATTTTGAGAAAGATAAGGACTAAAATGAAATTTTCCAAAAAAGGTATTAAACCTTGAAAATATTTTAAATATGAGGTTTTGAGGTTAAATAGATCATAACGGTGAAATTACAGTAGTTTCCGGAATCACATGTGCGAAGAATTTCGCTAAAACACAAAAACTGGACTCGCGTAAAACCTTCAAGTTTAACCAGAATTTCGGACTCCAAGATGGCTTACTTTGCAAATGTGTACACATAAAAGTTGTTCCTTTATGTGTTAGTTAAACGTAGAAACAAAAACCGCCCAATTTGGATATGTATAGAAAAAGTTATGACGAAATTAGTAGACAGTGCGCAGGCTGCCCAAGGCAGTGCGATGGGACCCGACGGGAAATGATGCCAAATATTCTTCATAGCTCGGATTGATCTGAAATTTTAACATGACATATATTTAGATGTCTAGCTTCATTTGGCATAAGAATTACTAAGTTTGGAGTAGTATACAAAAAGTTGTTAAGGAAGAATGATAGATAGGTCAAGTGAGGACTATAGAGGACCTAAATGAAAATTTTATGGAAGGGCATAAATGTCATTTCATCAAGTGTGGTTAATATGTGATTAAGGGAAATTATGGGATCAATTAGCAAAAAAAAATGAGGGAATGACACATGACTAAATTTTGGCCCTTAAATTGATTTAATTTGGCAAAATTTTGGCCCTTGGATTAAGTAATGATTAGTCAAAAAGTAAAAAAAGAAAACATAAAAGGCTAAAAATCAAGACAAAAACCTCATTTTGGTAAGAACACAACTTCTCTTCTTCTTTTATGGAGGTGGCCGAACCACCTAGCCAAAGGGGAGCATGAGTTTTAGAAAACTTTAAGTCAAGTCTTTCAAGAGGAAACATGATTTCAAGGTGAATTTCTTATACCTACCCTTAATTCTTCCATTTGATCATTCATTTAAGAGATAAATCAAACATTAGAATATGAAATTTCTAGGTTTTTGTAAGAGGATGATCATGTAATCAAGATAAAGTCATTAATTAATTAAGTAAAGCTTGTATATTGATGAATAAGATGAAAGAAAGCTGAAATTGTAATTCTGGCAGATTTCTAGAGTTGGATTCAAGTTGAGTTTCGAACATGATAGGGTCAGACTTTAGGAAAGCTATAAAATAGAACGTCGTAGATATATGTCTTAGATAACAATAAAGACCGAAATTGCCTTATTTGGGCCTGTAGAGTGAAAGTTATGGCCAGAATACTGGCTGGCGTGCAAGCTGTCGGAATCAGATAAGCTAACAGAACAGGCCAAACTTTAACAAATTATTTGACCAAGATAGAAATAGAATTTAAGGAAGTGCAAAACATGAACGTTGTAGATTTATATGTCTTGTTTATGTTTGTAAAATAGTTTGGGCAGAAACTAAATACATAGGAAGATATGCTCGAAAAACCAAAGGTGGTGCAAGTCTGAAACTAGGTCTGGGCAGAACTGAAATTGTTAACTTTGGTTAGTAATTTGACTAGGTTAATGACATATTTTGAAGTAAGGGTAAAAGACAAAGTTATTCCCCTATTTGTTAAAAAACTTTAGAAACTAGAATCGACTTAATTGGACCAGTAATAAAAAAAGATACAACTGAAATAGTAATACGCGCAGGCTGAAATCTTGAACCAAGGCAGAACCAAACCTGTGACTTTAGCACATAATATGGATACGTAATGGACATAATTAGATGTTATGATAGAAGACAATATTGTACCTAAAAATATTAGCTAATTATAGAACTAAGAACCATTTCATTTGAACTTGTAAATAAAAAGATATGACTAAGTTACTAGACTGCACACAAGAAGAATTAGACGAGCGATAGAGTCAGAATAACACTAACACTGGAAATGATTCATAACTTAATCAAATCTGAAATTTATAGAAATAATAATAATCTTATGTATTAGGATTGAACAAAGTCCAGAATTAACTTAATTGGAGTTAGATAAATGAATGTATAAATAAATTAATGAAAGGTGAGCAAAGTAAATTAAATAAGCAGCAATGAGGAAATGTTGAAAATACGGGTGAGCAAAAATCGAACCAAAAATTGGTTTTCGGTTCAAAACTGAATTTAAAATTAATGAACCGAAAATCGAACCGAAATTTGGTTTAAATCGAATTTTGGTTCTATTTCAGTTCGGCTTCGATTCGGAATCGGTTTTAACCGAATTTTACATATAAAAAAAAATTTGGTTTATGCCATTTGACGAACCGAAAATCGAACCGAAAATTTGATTTATACTATTTAACGAACCGAAAATTCGGTTAACCGATTATTCGGTTCGGTTTGGTTCCGGTTCCGGTTCGGTTCTGCTCACCCCTAGTTGAAAAGTTGCGATTGTGTTGTGGTGAATTGTTTATAGAAGTGTTTATATTCGGTTTATATAAGGAGTGAGGGTATAAGGACAGATTGCCGAAGTGTTTATGAGATTTTTTATGCAGGATTCCAATGTATAGTCGCAGGGACTATTCGTTTAGTCACTGTTACTATTCATAGACTGTCCATACGTAGCTGGAACTCTGGCAAAATTTTCATAAAAATAGACCTAACATTTGACTAAGTAAAAATTGAAACGTACTTAATAAAGTACGAATTAACCTAACTATTAGACGAGGCCTGTAAGATGTAACCCCAATATCTTGGACCTCATAGGTATTACAATTATGACCTAACGTGCCGAACTAGCTTACAAAAAATGGATTACACGTAATCTTACAAAGTGGACACGTAAACGCAAATCGGCAAAATACTATTCATTTGGTAAATTTTCAAGGATGGATATATGAAAAGCATAAACATACAAGAATAACCCAGTAGTGTTAAAGTAGTAAGCAAAAGTAAGAAAAGAAGCATAAGCATCTATTGAACACATAAGTATGTATTATATACACAACGAATAAAAGATCGAAATAAGTTAAGTTACGAGGTACGAGCTATAAATAGTAATAAATGGAATTAAAGTAACACATAAAAGGAATTCAAAACTACTAATATTAGAAGAAATATATAGTAAACGAGAAATTAATTAAATTGTGATTTGTATGAGAATCAGCAGGAAAAAGTTTGATCATGGGAACGCGTAATACAAACAAACGGTAAACTAGACAGCGACAACAGGTTTGGTACTTTGCTTTTATTTACTGCATTTTTATATATATGTGCAATGATATGAACATGTGATGCCTTATTTGCAATGCTGTGTTACTGTTTGATATACGTGTTATTTGTAAATAATTAATGTGTTAAATTGAACTGAGTAAAAGTAAAGTACCCATTAAGCATAATGCTTAGCAAGTTTAGTTTTTGCTAAACTTGTAGGTCACGGGCAGACACAAAAGTAGCCAGAACAGTCAAATAAAGACAGGCTCACCAGAGACAATTAGTATGGCATATGCTGCGCAACAAAAAGTCAGACGTTCGGACAGACATCAGTATAAAAAAAATATTTCTCAGATAATGTTTTGCATACCAGTAAACATCAGTTGTGACATTCTTAGCTCGGCTAGTAACTAGTCGGGTTAAGGGGTGTTACAAACCCTATTTTTTTTCTTTCTTTATTATTCTTGCATCTAAATGGATTGCAATTACCTTGTTATCATTAAGTATAATTTTACCATTTTGCGCTTATTTGTTTTGTGCTTGTTATGTTTATTTGCTTTTTTATTTATTACGTTATATTTATACATTTGGATTAATTATCATTATTTAACTTAAAATATAATTTTTTTTAAAAAAAATCCATCTTACTATTTAGTTACTTTAGTTAAATCTATATGTAAAAATCTGGTTTTTAAATTCAATAATTTTAATAATAATTTAATAAGTGATTTATGTAGTACTTAACATATTCAAGGGCTTAAGAAATGCAAAAATTGCAATGATTTATGTGCTTTTGAGCGTATTTATACAAGTCAAATAATACTGAAGCATTGTCACACAATATTCTTTATATATGATTTCAAAAAAAAATCATAATTAGAGGAGATTATTTTAACTTGAATGTGATTATCTTTCTTAATTCATTAAGAGTTAACTATAAATCCATTTTTTGATTTGTTTAAAATGATTTTCTTTTTTTAAATTACTGAACTTTTAAAATGTATGACTGGATTTATTAATATTAATAAATTAATATACTATTAGAATTTCATAAATTATTTTTCATTATAATGATTTATTAAATTAATGTAATAAAATTGTCCAATGGATATATTTATTTACTATTTATGTTAATCTAAATTTTCTGGTAATTATTTTCTTAATATTCAAATATAATGTAAATTTCTATTTTTAACAATAAAAATATTATTTTCTCATTCTATTTTATTACTACCTCTTTTAGAAATAATATCGAATTTAATTTAATAAAAAAAATATTCTAGATAAAATAGAATAATTCAAAAAAAATTATGGGATAAGATAATGTATAATTATTCTCAATTATAAGTCAACTCATTTTCATATTTAATTTTTAAATTCATCAATCTTTTGTATTTTTATTTGTCTTACCATGGGTTTGAATATATTATCGTTAATATTTTTAAAATAGAAATTAAAGAATTTTCCACTAATTTTTATAGAAATTTATTAACTTTGATATTTGTCATTACCGAATTGAATATTAAGAATAAAAAATTCAAAATAAGCGATTTTTTTTAAGAGTATAAATAAGTGAAATTATGAATTGTATATGTGTGAACATTTAGAAGTTTATCTCTTAATTATTATTACTATTTTCTTTTCTTTTCGTTTTTTTTTTTGATACATTTTAACTTTATAGAAAGTAAAAATTTTATTTTTATTAGCTGAAATTTATTGAATCCAATTTAAAATAATTTCAATATTTAATTCAATTATTTTATTATAGTAGCAAATATTGTAATATTATTTGCAATAACAAATTAGAAAATCAGTTGTACTAAATTTGTATTGATTTAGTTATAATAATAATTATAACTTTATGGAATCTAAACAAAAATTAAATTGTACTTAGTTGAAATTAGATGATTTAAAAATTAATTAATTAATAATTAAATATTTAATTTTTGCTGTTTATAAAAGTAGGCCATAGTTTTTTCTAATAAATAATTTTTTAATTTATTTCTCTTTGAAAAATTTTGTTAATATATTTGTTTATTTTATTTTATTATGATTTTACTGAAATATGCATTTAGACTTTATAGATATAGTAAGAATAACAAATTAAAAATTGAATGAACCCATTATTTTAGGTAAATAAAACCATATTAGTCATTATTATATTAATTATGGTAGTTATAATAAACTCATCATTTTAAGCCATAATTTTAGACTTTGTCCAAAAAAAAAATCATAATTTTAAACAATAAATATAATTTTAAGCAATATTAATGGTGAAATAAAATTAGCATAATTATAAGATAATATATTACAAAATTAAATTTCTTGTTTAGCTTTAAATGATAAGATAAACTATGTTTCATTATAATTAATATAATAGTTTAATATTGAAAATATAACTTATTTTTTTAATTCAATAAAATTTATTGTAATTCACTACCAAATACAATAGTCTTTGCTTTTCTTTTTTTTAAGAATTAAAATTGTCATTCTATATTTTTAAAAGCCAAATAAAGAAGATTAAATATAAGAATTTAAAATATAATTTATTATAAAAATTTAAGTCAATGAAAATTCATAATATCTTTTGTCTTTATATAATAAGTGAGCATTAATTTTCTATATCATATATTAAAATAAATTTAAATTTAAAATAGACTATAGAAAGTGATTAAATTTGAATTAAAAACAATAATAATATCTTTAAAAGTGAAAATTAAAAATTAATTTTACAATGTGAATCTGAAAAATATTATATTTTTATAGTATGAATCATTAAAATTATATGAAAAGAATTTTTAAAATAAAAATTCTATGAATAGTTGTAAGAATGATAGATAGACTAAAATTTAAGGAAGAAGAAGAAGAATATTTTTGTGACGTAAACTAAATCAAAAATCAAAAAAAAATTAGAAATATCCTATTTTCAAATTATGCATAATATTGATATGCTCAAAAGAATTTAACATGGATGTAACTCATTTTCTAAAAATCTATCATTTCCAATTATATCTTAAACTTTATTATTGAAACAAATAACATAATTAGTTAACATTATAAATTATATGGATCTCCATCCTTATTGAAGTTTTATAAGCTTTAACTCTTTAAATAATAATGGTAAAGTCAATAGTTTTTAAAAAAATCAATCATCAGGAATCAAAATTTTTTAGTTATCATTATAGTAAAAAATGGATTAGTATAAAAAATAAGAAAGAAATTTTTTTAAAAAAAGAATTTCAAATATATGAAAGTAAATTGTAAATTAATACGTAAAAATAAATAAAATGCATCAACTTATTTGCGGCCATAATCAAAATGATATTAAATTGTTTGATAGGTATTTAGAATTGTTATATTGTTGCCATTAGCTTTTTTTAAAAAAAAGAAGAAATTTAAAAAAAATGCATGGAAATAAAAATATAAAAAGCAAGTTTGTGCAAACCTTCACTCCTTCAATATTTTTATGGTAGGCATTTAGAATTGTAGTGCTAACACCTCTTATTATAAGCTATTTATAATCAAAATTTTATTATATTTTCTAAATTACATGCTTGATTGTAGGTAATAATTATGGTTAACTATAGTAAATCTAATTTTTTAGGCTATAATTATGGGGGATTAGTTAAATAATTATGGGTAATTTGATATTTGAAGTAAGAAAATAAATCAAATAATTTGTTTGTATAACAATACACTAATCTTCATAATGACTTTTAGTACAAATATAGTAATTTTAATTCAAAAATTACTTAATTTTGGAGTAATTAATGGCAAATAAAAAATTACCTAATTTAAACTATTTTTATGAGATTTCCATTTATTAAACACTTATTTCTTTATTTTGTCATTATAATTTAGGGAAAGTTTTTGTGTAATGCATATCTTTAATAATTGGATTAAAATCTAAAAATTAATTAGGGCAAATTTTTCTAATCCAACAAATTACTTAATTTCAGAGCAATTAGTAGCAAATAAATAATTACCTAATTTAAACCATTTTTATGAGATTCTCATATATTAAACACTTATTTCTTTATTTTGTCATTACAATTTAGGGAAAGTTTTTGTATAATGCATATCTTTAATAATTAGATTAATATCTAATAATTAATTAGGGTAAACTTTCCTAATAAAAGCTGTATTAATTGAACTAAAAGTCAAACTAATTATTTAACAATTTTCATGTTATTACCCTTTTTAAGATTTTGGGTTTTGCTTTTTATATATAACCAGTATTTTATCTGCGCGTTGTGCAGTAAGTATATATTGGTGTAGGTAATAGTATCTGTGTTTGCTTTTGATTTAATTTTTTTTAGAAATACTTTTGATTTAATGTTATCTTTTAAATTTGATTAATATATTATTATAATAACTGTTTCATTTTGTTATGGTTTAAATATGGTTTTCCCGTTCACCCTAAAATAAATTTTCTTGCAATTCCACTTAAACTTTCACGT
>CATIWJ010111061.1:0-31334 GCA_949640765.1 Croton laevigatus
CCTCGCAGAATTCACCTACCTCTATACCCTCACCCACCAAAACCAGTTGACAAAAGCAGGCTTGGCGTACATCAGATCAAACTTGCGGTCAGATTCATGATAACACCTTTGCAAAACTGGTTGGGTTGGAGATCATGCAAATGGCCCTTTACACCATCGCAATTTCACCGCCGGTAAATTTGGATGGAAGAATAGTCGACAAAAATATTTTGGCTTTCTTCAGCCTTACATGGCCCCATCAAACGGTTGAAAGAGATAATTATTAAGGGTTGACGCGTGTTTGGTTTGTAGGTGTCACACGCACTGTTACAACCGGTAATAAAGGGGCTCGTACACAACACACAGATGGTATAAGGGGTTGATAAAATCACTAATATATTAAAGGGCCTAATAAAAAATACATATATAGTACGAGGGCTTTCAAATGCGTTTGGCCTTTCTTTTTCTTTCTCTTTTTCAAATGATAGCACCATGTCCCATTAGCACCGCTAGAATTCACTGAATTTTGGGCCAAATAATCAAATCCCGGGCAAATTGGATTGGGTCGTTATAATTTGGTATAAGAGCAAGAGCTAATCTATCAAGCAAAAACTCCCATTGAAGCCCCACCTCACCTCACCTACCTCACCTCACATATGTGTGAATATCATTTGTCTAGCAATTTGAACTAGGCCAGACATGATTGGCTTCTATGCAAATTTGGTGAAGATTTTGGTCCCTGTGCTTCATAATCATATATTTAAAAGGTTAAAATTGTTAATATTATATAATTGGAAAAAAAGTGACATTAAAGATGACAAATATATATAAATCCACAACTGTAAATGAATAGAACTTGTAGCTAATAATCCCCATCTTCCTCTTAAACTCACTTTCCATCATTCCTCGTCAGTCACCACATCTATGTCTCACTTGATGCTGACATTACTAAATTTTGGGGCCTAATAAAAATTGCAATAACGTGCCTATATGTTTTATTTATTTTATACATACTCCTATATTACTTGAAATGTGGGTCAAACGTACGCAATAAAAAGAAGACAATGGTGAAAGTAAAAGGAAAGAAAAAAAAAAAGAGTAAGCAAGCGGTGAAGAATAAAATAAAATAATTCTTAAAAGAAATAAAATAAAATTGAAGGTTGTACAGTACAAGTGTTGGAAACATGAGATTAGAAGACAAAACTAAATAGAATTTGCCTCAAATCAAGAATGAAGACAATAGAGCAGACCAAGATATTGCTCTCTTGCCCGTCTAACTACAACACAACTAAATGCCAAAATTCACAGTACTCCAGTTTATTTACATCACCAAAATTATGAAAAAGTATATACTATTTTGATTGCATTTGCGAGAGGGATCAACTTATTATTATTATTATTATTATAAAACAAAAGTACTGGTAAATAAAAATAAAAATAAAATAGAGGAAATTATGAAAATTGTGAGAGTAGAGAAATTTGTTGGTCAGGTTGGGTTTGAACTAAAATTAACCAGGTTGTTTCTTAAAAGCAGCACAGGACAGCAACGTATTATTGCATTGGGTTCAAAAGGGCAAGAGGAACAAAATAAAGAACACCAACTTCACTGTTTGGTTTGGCCTCAATAAATGCAGCAAACCCCAAAATGGCCCCCATATGCAAAGCAAGAGCCCGACCAAGCAAAAAGGCATGCAATTTTGTGTCAAATCAACAGATAGGGAAGTAGGGACCTCTCTCTTCTCTTCTCACTTTACAAAACTTGGCTTCTTCTCCACCAAGTTAACCTTCCTCATCATCATTTTTATTTCATTT
Source organism: Croton laevigatus (assembly GCA_949640765.1). Taxonomy (NCBI): domain Eukaryota; kingdom Viridiplantae; phylum Streptophyta; class Magnoliopsida; order Malpighiales; family Euphorbiaceae; genus Croton; species Croton laevigatus. Next base: position 1,792 of record CATIWJ010111061.1, read on the forward strand.
TCACTCTTCTTTCTTACCTTTCCATATCAAACTATTGCAATAATTCACTCTCCAACAACAATGCGGCTTTCCAAGTTATTATTATGTTCTTCCTACGATAATAATTCCATCATTATAAGCTTACTCTTTTATAATTGGGGATAATCTAATCCACCAGAACCGTTGGATCTATTTTTGATATTGTTATGGTGCAAGCGAAGCAAGAGTCCTCCTGCCGAACTCCAAAACTTGACCCGAACGTTATACATCACATTAATAAATATTAGATTTTACACTTTCTTTTAGTATGAATGATGCAAAAAAGAAATATGTATTCAAATTTGAATTTTGGAATTTCCATTTCGATTGCTTTAATTTTATTGAATTTTCTAAATTTTTGTTCAATTAAAAGTAGAGTTGTAACAAACCCATATCTTTTCTTTTGGTTTTTCTGTGACCTTCAAATAAGTTAAAAGACCCATATTCGATGATTCCAACTCCATTGCTCTTCTCACTCCTCATGATAGAATCATGACTAGGTATGCTACAAAAAATTTAGATATTTCAAAAATTTTGACCCAATAGCCATAAAATCATTAAGATCCCTAGACGATTGCTCTATAGGGATTGCAGGATCACGACGTATCATGAAGTGATCACACTATTACCATGATGAATGAAACCGTGACTCTGTTAGGACATTGCAAATAAAAGCTCATCTTTACCATGGTGCATACGTATTTGTATGGCCGAGTCATACGCATAGTGAGATATAATCAAAACTTTTTTATGGCCAAAATCGACAAACAATACTCAAAAAATAAAAAACTGCCAATTTCTTTTTTTTTTTTTTGAACCACGTGTTGTCAAGAACGGATTCTAACTATGAACAGTTCGGCCAGATAGGTTCTTTTCGGAAAGTAAAACTATGGCCCCCCTCCCCCAAATTTTAAACAACTATGTATATAAGGAGATTTAAACTCACGACCTCACTTAAATCAAAAAATTTTTTACTAATTCATTTGGGCCTTGGGTTTACCTACCAATTTCTTTTGGTACTTCAAAAGTTAGCAAGTACATAAGACAACCGTTAATCCTCGTAAAATTTGTAAACACATCAACTAGCATTTTAAAGTCATACTCCACAAATTTACCCATAAAATTTGTCCTATAACGCAACCGTACCACCTTTGAAATAACCTAATAAGAGATTATGTATTTGCACCTAAAATTTTGCATAAATTAGAGGAGCACTCAAAAGGTCATTACCATTAGTGAACCATGCCATATAAGAAGGTGTCTGTTAAAACTTCAGGGAGACCCGTAAGAACCCTATGGACATCCACGACAATATAGAAAAAATATAAAGCAAAGTGAACCCACTCAAATAAATACTACCTTCGTATTTGTAAGATATTTATATTTCTTTTTTGAGTGTGTTTTTGAATTTTTTACATTCTATTTATAGTAAGTTTTATAAATATTTATTATTATTTCTCTATTGGTATTGGTGAAAAAGTAAATTTTCTAAATGATTAGTAATTGTTTATTATTATTTGTGTATTGATATTGGTGAAAAATTGATTTTCTTGGTATTTGTATTTTTAGAGTGTAAAGAATTGAGAAAAACAGAGATAGTAATTGTCGCACCGCCTAAAGGGGGTTAGAAGCATGAATAGTGCTCTAATGGGCAACGTAGCCTCCTCTTTAGTAGCGATTTGTAATTAAGCCAATGTGTCTTCCATGGAGAAAAGAATTGAGTTACAATGAAGTTTATAAGAGAAGAAAGAATATATGAGCAGATGACCTCTATCTTAATTGATTAGGGTGATGCACATTCTTAACTTGAGGTTAAAGGTTTGCAGTTAAAAATTTGACATAGAGCATAATAATTTATATTTTAAATGGTTAGAATGATGTACCTTTCTACCTTGAGGTCAAAGGTTCAAATCCTAATAACTTAACTAAAAAATTTATTTTACCGTAAAAAAAAAAATCCAAATCACAAAAAACAATAGAATGTTCAACAATATAACGTCGCAAAATTGTATTTGCGCACCTTTATTTGCTCTGCTCTACATACAAAATTGAAATGTCAACTTACCAAAAAGTAAAATATTGAAACCAAACAAATAAAATTTTTTAATTTCCCAAAAAATTCAACTCCTCTAAATTTTTAACCCCGCTTAAATAATTCGAACATGACGAGTCAATTCTATACTATTATATGCATGCATGATGTAGAATTAATTAGATTGGTAAAAAAAAAAAAAAAACCACAATTGGAATGGTCTTGAATTTTGCGTAGCTAAAGTTATAGCTTTTGCCTATTTGTTTTTATCCAACAAATGCAGATACCACTAATCCTCCACGTCGTGTGTTATCTTCAAAATCAGATCAAACCATAGACCATCCTTCATTTGTGACTACCCCAATAATCTTAGATGATCATTTACACATATTTTGATGACTTGTTCTGAAGTTTCTCCAACACTTATAAGAAAGGGAAATTGTTGTAGATGGCCTATTTTTGAAATATAAATTTATTAAATGTTTTATTTTTATAATATTAAGTATGTATTATAATTCTTTAGATGATTAAGTAACTGATAATTAAACACAATTGCTGCTATGAATGAGAAAAGAAGAATACATTGTTTATGTTGGCCAATATGCATATTCCTTTCATGAAATTCTTTATATTTTCAATGAATTTTTAATCTAGAATAATTTTACAAAAATATATCATGACAATTTTTATCAATGATCTTTATGATTACAGTCTATTGTCTGTTAAGTAATTGATACGCTAATTTTTTAGGAATAATATTGAAAAATAGCATTTAATACTAATATATATATTAAGACACCCATAAATAAAAAATAGGCTTATATTTTAAAATAGAAGTAATATATATTTATGGAGTTATGTGCAATTTATTAATGATGTATTGCACAATCTACATAAAAAATACAATCCAACATTTGAAATAGGTAGTATTATTATATAAGTATGTTCTCTTGAATAAACTAATTTTACTTTCATGATATTGCCTTCTTATATGTCACTTTTAACTCCAAATTATCATTATATCGCTCATTGTACTTTGCTTTTGGATCGGTATATTTGTTCTTGATTGGGTCTGCTATAACTGCTGAAATTGTTTATTTTTGTGTTTTTTTCTTATCTCTAATATATATTGTAAATATTTTTAAACATATTGTAAGTACAAGTTAAATATAATTTTAAAGACATCATAAACAATCTGTATAATGATGTATTGGAAGTTTTCGTTCATTTTGTAAAAGTTCCTAAGTGATAATATGATTTGATAATTTTTAATCACACTTTCTTACACAAATTCTGAGCATATATTATAAACAATTAATCATTTGACAAATTGTACACACGTTTGGATTTTTCGGTGATTTCTTTTTTACTGTTTGTATATGATTTTATAAGCTAATTTTAAAAATTGAGTTTGCATTTTGATTTATCGTATAATATACACAACATGAACAGATAATAAATCATTTTTATACATCTTTGATATTATTTTTTTTTTTAAATATGGTTGAACAAATTTGATGGTTTGATTTAATTTTGATTAAAATTGAATAATTAAATGGATTTTAAGTAGCATAAATGCTTGTTTGATTTGGTTTCTTCAATGGATTTTAAGTAGCATATTGGATGCTGCATTGATTCATAAAAAACAAAAATTAATGTAAATTTTAATAACTTAATTATATTGAAAAAAATTCGTATACTATAATTATTAACTATTATTTGCACAATTTTATTTTTATAAACTATATTATAATGTATAATTTAATACATTTTTTTTTGAAAATAATTTAATACATTTTTAATAAAAGAAGTTATAATTTATGTTTTAATTTAATATTTACTAATGTTATAAATATTACTATTTGTTGATTTATTGCCACTTATAATAGTGTCGATAGCAAACGTGCGAAGGATGATTATATGACAATTAAATTTAAAAATAAATATCAAATAATCAAAAAATAAAAAATGCAATATAAATATAAAATGAAGGATAAATTTGTCTTTGTCCTACCATCTAACAAAAAAAATAAACAGAATGACCTGAAATTTGAATTGACCAATAAATGGAGAACCTAGCAACCTAATTGTTAAACCCCAAAAACATGTTATCGTAAAACTTGAAAATAATTTTTCTCCAATAAAATGTAAATGATGACTTTTTTTTCGGGTTGGTTAAATTGCCTTCAATGATATTAGAGGTGTATATGGGGTTGCAAAAGAGCCGAGCTGGAAGTCATTTGGTGTTCGTTCGAGTTTGGATCAATAATAAATGAGCCGAATACAAATTTAAAATTTAGGCTCGTTTAATTAACAAGTTAAGTTCAAGCAGACTAGTATTTGGTTGGACATGGCTGATTTCTAAAACTGTTCATATGCTTGGATGAACAAGAAAAGACCTAATATTCATTTTTTTAAAAGGTATATGCATTTATAACTATTTTATTTTTTTTCTAAATTCAAATTATCTACTCCAAAAGAAGAAAAGAAAAAAAAAAGGTAATTGAGGCCTGAGCTGCTGCAAGCAAACAGAAAAATAGAATAAACAAAATAAGAAACTGAGAAAGTTAAAATAAACTTTTTCTTTTTTAAATTACAGTTTCCCATGTAATTTAATCAGTAATATTAATAATAATTAAAAAAAAAATTGACGAAATAAACAACAGTAACTTTTGAATAGTGGCTGCTGCTTTGGAAATGTCTTCTCATTCTTTTTTTCCTCTCACAGGCTCAGGCTCAGGCTCAGGCGATTTCATCATGCTTTCTTTATTATTATTGCAATTTCCTTTTTGACTCTTCTGTACTTTTCTATTTTACAACCAAGACTCCTCTGTTCCTCTCTCCGCTTTTCTCCTCCTGTGCCGGTTCAGTTACTCCGTCTTTTCTCTCGCCGTGACGTCCGGTTTGCACTTGTTTTTCTTTTATTCTGCCTCACTTCCGCCGTAGCAAAGCGGTTTCCCTCCACTCGCCGGGAAACCGCTGCTCACGGGCTTGAGTAAAAGGCTGTTTGTTTTGTTTCTTTCCGGCTGTTAGTAAACGGCGCCGATCACTAACTTTGACCTGGAATTGTTTTTTGGCTTTACAAGATAAGTCTTAGATCTGTTGAAGAGTTGAGTTTTAGCTTAGATAGGAGAGGAAGAGGTGGAAGGCGATTTGATGTGAGGAGTTGGTAGATGGTATATGATGAACGGAGCTCCGGTGAGCGATCGGAGAGGGAGGTGGCGATTTGGTAAATACCTTCACATGGAATGGCAGATCTTGTTAGCTACGGTAATGCCGAACGTGACATCGAGCAGGTTTTTTTTTTTTTCTCTCGTCACTCCTATCTTTTAGTTTGTGCCTTATTTTTCTTTCTACTCTCTTGGCGTTAAATTTTCATGCTTATAATTTTTTTCTTCTTATGTCGGTCTAAATTTGTCAAATTTATTTTTCTGTTTATCTCTTTCTCGTACTAAAATTCGTTCCAGGTGCGACATGCCACCGAATTCTGCGCCCAATTTTATGGTTCTGTTTTTCTTTTCTTCTTTTTGAACTCTCAGCAAACAATTTACAGTCTCTACGTTCTTCGGATGTAAAAAAAAAAGAATTACAGCTTTATTGCCTCGTAAATGCGTAATTTTTTTTTCCTTTTTGCAAATTTTTGTTGCCTATATATAGCATTTAAATGATGCTTGAAAGTTCCTTTGGAGGGAAGATGGAATTAAGATTTGAAGATGTGAATATGTGACTGTAAAATTCTGGATATTGGCTAGTGTTATCAATTATTTTTCACAAATCAATAGATTATTGGGAGTTGAAGAAATGAGTATTGTGGTACTATAGTCCAATAATAATAATAATAATAGGACTCTTAGTATGTTAGCTCATAGCATGAAACTTTATTTTTCCAGAACTTTGTAAATGCCTCAAAGTTGAATCCATTTGTTAGCGTGGTGTATAGAATTTTTCTATGTCAAGCAGGATTAGCAAGACATTCAAAGTAAAGGGGGAAAAATGGTGCTATTCCACTGGATTTCAGAGTTTCTGATTGCTTTAATGCGCCAAAGCCTGCAACAGATTGAACTGAATAAGACACCATATTTTCTGTGTACATACAAATATACAATAATGTGATGCCTGCATTCCAAGAGAGTTAATCAATATAAATTATGTTCTTCCTTTTGTTTGCAGGCATTAATTGCTTTGAAGAAAGGCGCTCAACTTCTGAAATATGGTCGTAAGGGAAAACCTAAGTTTTGTCCGTTCAGACTATCTAATGTACGTTTTTTTTCTTGACTTGTGATCTTTCAATTAGAGGCTCCCTTGCATATCATTACTACGTTTCCCTGGTTGAGGTGAAACATCAAGATTAATCAAGTTGTTCAATGTGATGGGGCAAGTTAGTGTTTTTGTTTCTGTTTTTAGTTTAACTACTTGTTATGATAACTATATGATAAAAAGAACAGAAATTTAACAGTATGAGGGGTAAATTTTTTATTTTTTTATTAGATAGTGACTGATAGTTAACTCCCTGTCTGCTGAGGGAACTGTAGAATTTTAGGATGCAAGTTATGGTTTTCTCTTGATGCTCACATAATTTTCCTGCACTTATGTGCCCTGTCTATGTCATTTTTTGTTTTGGAAAATATGTTTGTTTGTTTCTGTATATAGCTACCTTATTTTGTTCAGATGCTTGTTGATTGCGTAGTTTCTCATTTTCTAAGAGCTCCTGTGAGTGAGTCCCGTGAATTTTTTTTTTCCTGAACCGTATCTATTGTTGGCATATTCAACACAATTTGACATTTGGTCCTACAACTCCTTGCTTCTCTCCCTAGCTCTTTTCAATACTATCATTTATTTACTATTCTCATTGTAAAAATCCAGGATGAAACAACTTTAATCTGGATTTCAAGTAGTGGTGAAAGAACTTTGAAGCTAGCTTCTGTCTCTAAAATAATTCCTGGACAAAGAACTGTAAGATTTTTATATCTGTTATGCATTAATTCATTGCCTTTTATCATGCTATATAGAGCATTCCAGATGACTAGGTTTTAGTGATTATGCCCATTTATTTCCCAAAAGAATAATCTTGGCTTCTCTCTTCAATGTGTTGCCAGGCTGTTTTCCAACGTTATCTCCGCCCTGAAAAGGATTATTTATCTTTCTCTCTTATATACAATAACGGAAAGCGGTCCCTTGATCTGGTTTGTAATGACGCTGCAAGAACAATGTTTAGTTCTTCTATCATCTTTCTAATCTGTGAATCTTATATATGTTCTTGCCTTCTAGATCTGCAAGGACAAAGTTGAAGCTGAGGTTTGGATTGCTGGCTTAAAAGCATTAATATCCTCTGGTCAAGGTGGACGGTCCAAAATTGATGGATGGAATGATGGAGGCCTTTATCTTGATGTAATTGCACCTATTTTGGACTTGTTTGTGGATTATTTTCCCTTTGTTCATTCTTTGTAGGAGTATACCCAAGCATAAATATCTGAAATATCTCGTGTCTTCTTTTGTGGTGGTGTTTTTTTACTTTTTTTTTTGGGGGGGGTTGGTTTTGTCAGGCTTGTTAGCATGCTGTATGATATTTATGACCAACATCATAGCTGTGATAATTTGATAATTTAGGTAGATCACCTATAAGATTTTTTCGTTCAACCCTTCCTCCCCCCTTAAAGTTTCACCATTGTGCTTATTAGCATCATTAATGAACAATAAATAAAACATTTTTTGGTGTGTTTTTGGCCAATATACGTCTATTATTGATGAAGATACTTAATCAATGTCAGTGTTATATAGGTGCAGAGTATGATGACTGTGATTTTTACCTTCTCTTACAATTGCTGGTTTTCCTTGTGTAAAATTGTGATGATCTGATTTCAGGACGGCAGAGACTTGACATCAAATAGTGCCAGTGAAAGTTCCATTAGTGTTACTCGAGATATTAGCTCTCCGGATATATCTGTCAGTTTTAATCCTAGTACTTCTCCAAGGAGTTTCCGGCCTGAGAATTCTCCAAATTCTGATCGGTCACATGTAGCATCAGACAACACGAATATGCAAGTTAAAGGATCTGGTTCAGATGCTTTTCGGGTTAGTGTTTCTAGCGCCCCAAGCACTTCCAGTCATGGTTCTGCGCCGGATGATTGTGATGCTTTAGGTGATGTATATATATGGGGTGAGGTAACATGTGACAGTACTGTAAAGGTTGGGGCTGATAAAAATGCTAATTATTTAAGCACTAGATCAGATGTACTGCTGCCTAGGCCATTAGAGTCTAATGTAGTTTTAGATGTGCATCATATTGCCTGTGGTGTAAGGCATGCAGCCTTGGTCACAAGGCAAGGTGAAGTCTTTACATGGGGTGAAGAATCTGGTGGACGGCTTGGCCATGGTGTCGGCAAGGATGTTATTCAACCTCTTTTTGTTGAATCTTTGGCAGTTTCCACTGTTGACTTTGTAGCATGCGGAGAATTTCATAGTTGTGCCGTCACAATGGCTGGAGAACTCTATACATGGGGTGATGGCACACATAATGCTGGGCTTCTTGGTCATGGTACTGATGTCAGTCACTGGATACCCAAGAGAATCTCAGGTCCCCTTGAGGGACTTCAGGTTGCTTCAGTAACTTGCGGTCCATGGCATACAGCCTTGGTAACATCTACAGGTCAGCTTTTTACATTTGGTGATGGAACATTTGGTGTCTTGGGCCATGGTGACAGAGAAAGTGTTTCATATCCTAGAGAAGTAGAATCACTCTCAGGGTTGAGGACAATTGCTGTTGCTTGTGGGGTGTGGCATACTGCTGCTGTTGTAGAAGTTATTGTCACACAGTCCAGCGCTAGTGTTTCATCTGGAAAATTGTTTACTTGGGGTGATGGGGACAAAAACCGACTTGGACATGGAGACAAGGAACCTCGGCTTAAACCCACATGTGTTCCAGCATTAATTGATTACAATTTTCACAAAATTGCATGTGGCCATAGTTTAACTGTTGGGTTGACCACATCAGGACATGTCTTTACAATGGGAAGTACCGTTTACGGTCAGCTTGGAAGTCCTTACGCTGATGGGAAGCTGCCTTGCCTTGTAGAGGATAAGCTTTCTGGAGAAGCTGTTGAAGAAATTGCTTGTGGTGCATATCATGTAGCAGTCTTAACATCCAGGAATGAAGTATACACATGGGGAAAGGGTGCCAATGGGAGATTGGGCCACGGAGATGTGGAGGATCGTAAAACACCCACTCTCGTCGAGTCTTTGAAGGATAGACATGTTAAATATATTGCTTGTGGTGCTAACTACTCTGCTGCTATATGTCTTCATAAATGGGTATCTGGTGCTGAGCAGTCACAATGTTCATCATGTAGACAGGCTTTTGGGTTTACACGAAAGAGGCATAATTGCTACAACTGTGGACTTGTGCACTGCCATTCATGCAGCTCTAGAAAAGCCACAAGAGCTGCTTTAGCTCCAAATCCTGGAAAACCGTATCGAGTCTGTGATTCATGTTTTGCGAAACTAAACAAGGTATCGGAAGCTAGTAATCATAATAGGAGGAATTCCGTCCCGCGCCTTTCGGGTGAAAACAAAGACAGGTTGGACAAGTCTGAGATAAGGTTGTCGAAGTCTGCATTGCCTTCTAATGTGGATTTGATTAAGCAGTTAGATAATAAAGCAGCAAAACAAGGGAAGAAATCTGATACATTTTCTCTTGTTCGCTCATCTCAAGCTCCCTCTTTGTTACAGCTGAAAGATGTTGTACTTTCTAATGCTGTTGATCTGCGAGCGAGGGTTCCAAAACCCGTATTGACACCATCTGGAGTAAGCTCTAGATCTGTGTCACCTTTCTCAAGGAGACCGAGCCCCCCACGATCAGCTACTCCTGTTCCAACGACATCAGGACTTTCCTTTTCAAAAAGTATAACTGACAGTTTGAAGAAAACAAATGAGCTTCTGAATCAGGAAGTGCTTAAGTTACGGTCACAGGTAAGGGATGGGGAATTTGTAGTGTTTTGAGTTAATTCCTTGTGGTGTTTGCAATTTTTATTGGTTAGTTTAGTCTCTGAAGTGAGGATCATTGCCTCTGGCATAGTTGCATGTTCCTTTCCCCCCCTTCGCTTCTGGATTGGGTTTATCTATTTCCTTTTAGGGTAAGGGATCATGGAGAGCAATGCTTGCATGCATTCTTTGGATTTTTATGTCGTGAACATCTGTGATTTGTGCACTAGACACTTAACATTCTTAACATTCTTGCTTATGTATCTGGCTCAGGTTGAGAGCCTGAAACAAAGATGTGAGTTTCAAGAGTTAGAGCTTCAGAAATCAGCTAAGAAAGTACAAGAAGCCATGGCAGTTGCAGCGGAAGAATCTTCCAGAGCTAAAGCTGCAAAAGATGTTATAAAATCACTTACTGCACAGGTGTTTTTCATATTACGGTTATTTACTTTGAATTTAGTTGCTGAAATATGTGCGATCAGATTTTCAGAAGGATTGAGAACACTTATGTTATTAATTCAGCAATGCATATTGTAGTAATTGAGATGCTTAAAAGTTTATACCCTTATTTATTTCTGGTTTTTCTGATTCTACTTTTGTTAACAAACTGTTCTAGTTTCTCATTGTCCGAATCTTTGTTGTTACTCAGCTGAAGGATATGGCTGAGAGGCTACCGCCTGGGGTTTATGATGCTGAAAACGTGAAGCCTGCTTACCTACCAAATGGTTTGGAGCCAAACGGTATCCATTGTGCTGATACAAATGGAGAAAGGCATTCAAGATCTGATTCCATCAGTGGAACTTCCTTGGCTTCACCTGTGGGAATCGACTCTACTTTGTCAAATGGAACACAGGTTCCTTCTCATCCCTTCCGGGATCCAACTTCAAGCAATGGAATGGTTGACCATTCAGATGTAAAGCTGCCCAATGGTAGTGGAGGGGCTCAGTCAAGCAGTACTGTGTCAGAGGTTGATGGGAAGGAATCTAGGTCGCTTAGTGACAGTGTGAATGGTGTGAGGTCGAGAGATTCATCATTAGTTGGTAGCAGTAATCAAGTTGAGGCTGAGTGGATTGAACAGTATGAACCTGGTGTATATATAACGCTAGTGGCACTCCGTGATGGAACTAGAGATCTTAAACGAGTTCGCTTCAGGTACTTTTTTACCCCTATATATCATACTTTAAGATACTAATAGCCAAATTTTATAATGTTTGGACATAGAAGGAAACACCAAACTTGGATATGATTTGGTGTTTGATGATATTAAATATATTCAAGATCATGTTTAATTTTTCTTACAGTAATGCTGATTTAGTCGTATATGTTTCTGTTCATGCGGGATTAATTTTGTTTTGTTTTATCTCAGTTTATAAAAAATGTTTAAATACAATAGAAAGTTCCAAATTCTTCATGTTTTTGCATACAAGTAGCAGTTAAAAAAGGGATTCTAAATGACTTAATGGGTAACAATGTGATTCTCAAAATTCATATGCAGCCGGAGAAGATTTGGGGAGCACCAAGCAGAAACTTGGTGGTCTGAGAATCGAGAAAGGGTGTATGAAAAGTACAATGTTCGTGGATCAGACAAATCATCAGTTTCAGGGCAGGCTGCACGTAGATCAGAGGGAGCGATGTCAACATCTTCCCTACCTTAGCAACAAAGGGATGTTAGTTAGTGTCTCAACAGATTTTTGTACCTTCAATAGCAAGGGGGTCTCTAAGGTAGAAGCAAAGATGAAGTAAAGTCCACATCTGATTTTTGTCCTCTTTATTTCTTACTTTATCTAACATTCTGATAATTTATTTTCTTTGTTCGATCTGTCATTCATATCCTACCCTTTAGAAATCTGTTGTATTGTAGTGTATATATTTAAAAAAAAGGCATCAATGTGGAGAAAATCTGGGCTAAGAAAGTTTTTGTTTCCTGCTTTCCCATTGCCCCATATCATATGTTAGAGAATGAAAATTTTGTTGTAGGGTGTTACATGTTCATCATGATATCATATTCATATATGCAGGGATTCAGTCAGCCCTATTTCATTGTTTATGCAACAATTGTAAGAGAAGCATGTCATGTGCATGGCAGGCCTTGTCTATCCTTCATTTAATAGTGGAAATTCATTTGGTCTATCTTCTCACACCAATGCTAATAAATTAGTCAAAACCGTTTTTCTTTAGTTGAAGGTTGAATTGTCAGCTTACAGATTTTCGGTTCATGGGCAGGAAAAAGAGTAGTTTTGGTCATGGTGTATTTTGGGTTTTGTGGCTGGGAAGAGGAATATGTTCATTCCTGTAACACTGTCGGCAATGAGTATTTAATTCGGCACTGCATTTTTCACTATCCTTATTAATTTATATATATATATACTACCTCGATCTATAAGCTCATTTGTCATTTTTGGATTGTGCACTAATATTAGTCTCAATTACAAATTTTAGCGGATATTAAAATATAAATATTGAGAATAATATAGTTAAATAATTTAATATTTTACTATTATTAAGGAAAATTATTATTATTTTTTTGTAAAGGAATATAAACGAAAAATGCGAATGAAAAGCGAGGTTATATTCCAAACTAGTTTTCATTTTTCAATATCCACAAATATGTCTCTTTACAAGTTTTGATGTATATTCATTAATTTTTATCCTTGTAATGAAGGAAAAATGTAGATTTATATTTGAGGATAGATGGAGTATTATTTTTATGTAAATGGTTTTATTTAAATTATTTTCAATCCAGCATTTTATATATTATGAAATAAAATGTCCATTTTAACTTGTAAGCAACAAAAATAATACTAGTACTACATATGTTTTTTTAAATGAAAATATTGACTCTTTTATCCTCCTAATTTGTTAGAAGATTTTTTTTTTTTTTAAATATAGTTATAAATTCACGTACTGAAAGTGGATAAGAGTTTCGAACTCAGTCCATTAAAATTCAATGGCAAAAATTTTACGACTTTTACTAGCTCAACCACAATTCTTCCATGAAATCTTAAAAGGAAATTTCCAAGAAGGTTTCCTTGCAGAATTGTGACAATGTTAATGCTGTTTCTGCTGTGTAAATTTTATCCTCAATTCCAACCATGTATTGCATTAAATGCACTTTTCATCAAACTCCAACTTACCAAATTTTGTCTTCACTCTGCTCATTTATGAGTTTGAGCATATTATAAAATGCAACTCAACTCAACTCATTTATCTCAAATGAACCGAATCTATTAACTCAAACCTATGGAGTAGAATAGAATCGTCTTAATACTTTTCGTCTTTTTTACATTAACATAGATTACATTCCTACTCCTTAAAAACTAAAAACAACAATTTATAAATATAAATTCAAATTTCAACCATTTAACATTATTTCTAATATATAAATTATAATAATTAAATGGCATATGTTAAGCTCTAAAAAGCGTTTCCTACACCTGCTGTATGGGGTTTTTCTATTCCATACACTAATTCAATTAACTTTAAATATTTTTTAATATTTGAATTATTTTACTCTATTTATTTATATATTCTCTTAAATACCTTTACTTTTTATTTTGTATTGGGTTGATGAATTATATAAAGATGTAAGCAAGTGGCTCTCTCATAGTCCAAATGTTGGTTTAACAATGTGTAATCAGATTTCAACTATTTTATGGTGCATTTGTTATTATGCGGTGGGGAATATTAATAGACTATTGAGTTTTAGTCTGACAAATTTAATTTGAAGAAATTCCAATTAATCTTTTATTTAGATTCATTTTATTCCCCTTTTTTTTTATCAGAAATTTCATATTGTTTTGTCCCGAAAAATGTTACGGAATGACAACTTAATTATTGGGACGTAATGAGACTATATTTTTAATGTCTCATAAGCATGGGATGGGAAATGAAATTAAGCAATTTCGTTCCGTCCATTTATGTTTCATGCTCACCCCTAACATTTAATTAAGTTTAAGAAAGAATAATTTTCAGATTCTTAAATTTTGATCTACCTTACTATTAAGCACTTATATTTTGATTAATACACTAGTATCATATTCTTCTATTTTGAAATATACACCTTATTTAAATTAAATAAAAAATAAAGAAAAATTCCTGACACAACACCGTCCTTACCACCACCGCCACCAAAAAATAGCGACAACTAAAAAAAAATTAAAATAATTAAATATAAACAAGACATTTGATTACTAAATAATAGCTGATAATATATTCATAGGTACATAAACATAAAAGGAGTAAAAATTAATGGAGTACCTTTCATATTCTAACTGTGTTTTTTCAGTGACATAATTTGTTTTCTTTTCTATAACATTTGGATTTAATTATACAGTTCTTAATCTGACAAGTAAAATATCGTTAATAAGATGTGATCATCTAAAATATTGAGTCATTTATATTAAATTATGGTCCCAAATGTGGCAGTCTTTTCAAAGGTAAGGAATAAACAAACTACTAATTAGTCAAACTCAGACCTTTTATTATATATCTACCAAGGAAATTTGTAAAACATTAGAAGAAATTTTGCATGGATCCTCTCCAAATTCTAACCAAACCCACTTGAAATTTTCCCTCTATTAAATTCCAAATTTAATTTTACTTTATTTATTATTGAAACTGCTATTGACTTTAGGTTTATCACTGAAAATAACCATTTCCTTTTTGAGAGTGCATTTGAATTTGAATGGTGAAATATTGCCACAAAATGACCTTTAAATGTTGATGGATGGAGCTTCTTCTGAATACATGAATGAAATGATCCTTGCTTTGGATTTTATCACTTTATACAAATTCAAATAAACTATCTCCACTTGAGATATGAAACATTAGAATTTAATCTTTTTTTTTTTTTTTTTACTTGTGATGTTCAACAAGATTGCTTCATCCTTTATCCTATTTTCGACTTAGAAAAATATCATAATATCTATTTTGAAAATGACATCTTTTGTACTGTCTCTGCTTAAAAAAATATATATTTTTATTTTAAAAAATATTAAGAAAATAATTTAATATGATTAAATTCAATAATAATTTATTATATTAATCCTAATTAACGTTATCATTAAATAATTTTCATTTGAAATTTAGAAAAGCAAGAACGGAAAAATTGCAAGACTTGAATTTGGTAAAAAAAGCCAAATATCTACAAAATTAAATAAATATT
Organism: Croton laevigatus; assembly: GCA_949640765.1. Lineage (NCBI taxonomy): Eukaryota > Viridiplantae > Streptophyta > Magnoliopsida > Malpighiales > Euphorbiaceae > Croton > Croton laevigatus. Next base: position 16,980 of record CATIWJ010111061.1, read on the forward strand.
TATAGCATCGTAATATATATGCTTTATGCTTTGTTGCATTAAAGGTAGACATGAGTATTTAATCCAAGAAATAAAGTTTGTTGTTTGATCTTACTTTAATTTTTTCTCATATAGCAAATGAGTATATATAGTAGCGGTTAGGTATATACAAAACATAGAATCTTTTGCAAGTTGCAATAGCCATAATAATTAACTATGGGAATCCATTTTCACATGCATATGTTGTTCAGAAACCTTATCTTTGAAAATTTAACCGAGAATGTTAGAAAAAATGAAAAAAACTTAGACCGAGTAGTACTGCTATTAATAGCCCACGCACAATGTAGCCATAGAATAGGCGACAGGAGGAAATTTGGAAAAAAAAAAAAAAACAATAGAAGTAGTTCATTAATTATTATATCAAATCAAATCAAAACAAGCATGATATCACGTCACCTTCACTCAATTTATGGAGAGGTAATGAGCTCTGTATGGTCACTTTATCAACTACTGTTAATTATCTTACACGCATTCACATTTTTCAGACAACTACTACATACACTATACTTACCTTATACTACCTTTTCATTTAGCTTCTGCATGCTCTCTCTTCTTCCTCGTGTAATGAGACTGAATTTGAATGAATGACATTATCAATTTGACTATGTAAACTAAACAATCATCCAAATTATTAAAAAGTTACAATCTTTATTTATATACATAAGTATTGTAACAACCAAAAGCTTCGAGCTTTTTTCTACATTTTTTGCTTGTTTGTGTGCAAAAACTTCTCTCCCTCAATCTTGGATGGAGAAATTCAACAAACCCATGAAAGATCATTTTCTTTAATAGTATATAACTATATATAGAAAGAAGAAGAATATTCAAAGCCAAATTAATTGAAATTATGGACAAGCTAAGTAATTAATTAATACTACTATTTTGTTTCTCATGTCAGAAAACAAACAAAAGAGAGAACCCAAAATAGTTCTCAGACAAAAATAAGGACCCCTCAATATAGCCCCAAGTACGTTCATTCCCATCAAGATGTTAATATTTTGTATGATGGGATTTCGAAAAGAGAAAAGGGTAAAAAAGGAAAAAAAAAGAAAGAAAAGAGAAAAGAAGACTTATCATATAATTTTGTGTTCCAAACTTCTAAGAGTTTCGAGCCCTTCATTCAAGGAGAAGTGTTTGTGCTCTGTAGGCCAAAGTCATTGTGCTTCTTGGAGGGACCAGATGGTGGTATTGGCATTGTTTTTGGCAAAAAACCAAAGAAAGTACGTGGTGAGTTGTGATTCTTGGGCTTGACCTTCAAACCTTGACCACTACTAGCACTAGCAGTTTGTGTTGAGCTAACAAATGAGATAAGCAAGAGTAGCCATAGCACTACAACTAAATGGCTCTTACCCATTTTCACCAATCCCAAAACAAAGAATGTGAGAAGAGAGAAGAAGAGAACTTCAAGTACGAGAGAGAGAGAGAGAGAGATTTGGTAAGCTAAAAGGTATAAAGGAGTGTCCAAACACAAACTCCGAAAGATTATGCACTAAAATATAGTGCTTTTAAATTGGTATATATGTTGGTGTTTTGAGGTGAGGTGGCTTGTTTATGAAGGAAATTTATAAATGTAAGAGTATTGGAAAAGAGAATGTTCATGAACCAATGGGAATTGTGGAAACAGGGGGAAATGACTTTTTGGTTGTTTACTGGTTATTTGTGTATAGCCAATTTTCAAACTATCTTTTTTTTTTTAAGTGGGCAAATAATTTTTTTTTTTAAATTAGAGAGGTTTAATGGATCCATCAAATGGAGGGTAGTGCTCTCCGCAGACTGCGTATCAAATAGCAATCAAACTATACATCAAATTGGTGACATTATATGGTTTTTTAAGAATCAAATATAAGACTTTCATTTTTCGTATAAGGTAAAAAGACCAATTAAATTATGTCCCATAAAAATCAATGTTAATAATCTCAATTAATTAAGTTAATCGAACAAAACAACACTTTTTAGGGCAAGCATTAGTCTATGTTGACTTCGTATCCATTATTGATATTTCTAGTTAGTAATAATAATTGCTTTATAAAGAAATTATCATTCTGTAATAATTATCTCCCTCATTTTTCTTTCTTCCTCCTCCTTGCAATGAAAGCACGTTCATATCATCTTTATAAATTATTATCATTAAATAATAATGAATATTAATGTAAATTTTCTATTTTCAAAATTTACTAAAAAAGGAAATCAAATATTCTAAAAAGAAAATGAATGTAGAAGTACACATGTAGCAACAGTTTTTGAATTAAATATCTTAGTCATAAGAGGGCCTATTTAGAACGGGTCTTTAGGAATTGTGTCGTAGAGTAAGAAATTGAAATGAAGATTGTACAAAAACCCAAAGGGTATCCTTCTTTTTCCCAAATTGAAGAAACGTAAAAGGATTAAAAGAAGAAGAAGGAGAGGAAGAAGAGATTTGTGGAGAAAAAGAGGGAGCGATGTAGCATGGTTAGGTGTAAACGTGGGTCCATAAAATACTTAATGGCCGACTAAAGAACTCCAAACTTTATTGTGCTAACAAAATAACTTGGGATTTTGTCCCTTTGCCAATCTTAATAAATGCATCTTTTTGGGCCAATTGCCAATCTTAATAAATGCAATTTAGAGGTATAACACGATGGAATGAAACTCAACTCAGGTGGTAGAATATAGTCACTCTAATTTAGAGGTATGAGACTTTACTGTACGTACTTAGCCAATAACTCTATTAGAGTAATTGCAAAATTCCATTTAAAATGCATTGTTTTATATCATTGACATATTTTATTGTTTAAAAAAGACAAAGTCAGCTTGGATGACAAAGTAGCAATGCAATATAATTATGTTATGTAAACATTACTTAAGTACTTTTATCAGCCATAATTTTATTTGTAATAATGGTGTAACTTTTTTAATTTATGGTGAACTCTATATACTCGCTTTAAATTGTTTTTTCAGAGAAAATCAAAATTTGTAAATTATTTAGGAAAATCAGCATGGACATATATATATGGTGGCAACCCATATTCTAATTCTATAATAGCTAAAGCTAAACTAGAAGGTTGATAAAAAGTTAATAATTGAAATGGTTGGGGTGATGCCAAGACCCAGCCCCCTCCCATCCTTTCTCGTCAATATTTACTTGCCATTATTTGGGTTTTCACTTCATAATAATTTGTAATTATAATCGTGCTGATTACTGTAAGTGATAATTGTTATAGAAATTATTGACCCTTAATTGGGCCTTCATACTTGTAATTCATTTTTATTTCTTTGATTTCTAGCAGGTATACTGTTAGATCTTCTTCTTTGAGGATTTTTTTTTTATTAAATCCATTTGTTATTAATTTAGATTTATAATACCTCATAATCAAAATAAATTAAGTCAATTTGTAGAGATCAGCTTTCTTACAGTTATACAACTCTTCTTGATCTTGGAGGAGTACTATGTGATAATACAAAAGATCAATAAGAATTGTTTGGAAAAGAAAAATCTTAACCCATCTACAAGGTTTCTAACATTTTAAAATAGATTGTGTTGAGTTGGACAATATACCAATTTTTCTAAAAATTGAATTTTTTTTTGAACATATTTAATATAAACTCACGTACTCGATGTAAATAAAGAAACTTAAATTCAGCCTGTTAAAACTCAAAGACAAATGTCTCCTTACCTCTGTCCCGACCACTTTAAAAATTGAATTTGATTCCAGCTTTTCGGCAACTGTTTATGGTATTAATTGATTAAAAATGATGGGGCATTGTCTGAATGAATAGGGTAGTGTACGGATGAGTGTACTAATACTAGCTAGGGAGTAGGGGAAGTATAAATATTAAATGAGGGTAATAAATATGTGGGCTCAACCTCAAGTAATAAAACCGACTGATGGGTTTTGCAGCGAAAAATCTCAAATATAAAAGCTTTGAATGAACTAAGAAGAAGAGCCAACCCCACCTGCCCTGCCCCTCCAAGACTTCCCTTCCCCACTTGCTCTCTTTCCATATCTACATTATATATTTTAGGGACAAACTGACGGAAAGGTTTTTTTTTTAGCTTTTCTGCCTCTCTCACTCAGGTTAGGTTCAACCTTACAAGCTTTGTTTATTTGGTTATTTCTGGCCAACACTTTCTCAATTCAGAAAAATAAAATAGGTCTTTTGCTTAAGACTCTCAATGATTATATTTCCATAACCTCAGCTTTGGCTTAATATGCGAAATTCACTCTATAAATATGGAGAGATCTAATTGCTTATTAATTAATTAATAATAATATATTCTGTTTAACTTTTGCCCAAAGCCTATGAAGATGTATTGGACAACAATATTTCAGTAGTTTTTATTATCATCACTTGTCAAACACTAAACTATAACACTAGTTTTCGTTTGGAATGGATACAAACCTACCCATGTATAAAAAATGACTCAAAATTTGGGATTAGTTTGTATTCGTAATTCACACAAACGCTTCAACTTTTGGCTAGTTAATCGCTTGAATGTTGTGTGTGTGAACATGTCAGATATATGAGTACAATAACCGTTGTGTGCTCAATCAAACTTCAAATTGTGAGTTAGATTCATATAGAACGTCACACTCAACACATCCAAAACTAGACTGTAAATTGATTGTAAATTCACTACAATTTATATGAAAAAGTTAATCACAAGCAAATTTTATTATCTAACGGCAACTTAATTGAAAAATGAAATACCAAGGATCCACGGCTCGTGAACAAATACCAAGGATCCAAAATGGTGTTTGACCTAACAAACTACTAAATGCCCAAAACAAGTAGGGCAAAATACTTATAAACCTAACTTAACTAAATGAAACCAAAGTAAGTCAAACCGAATCAAGCCAAATTCTGCCCAATCAAACCTCTAATTAATTTATAGGTGAAACACCTTGTGATAATCATATTTAACATCCAAGTTTAAAAAGTCCAAAGTATATTTGAATTGGGGGAATAGGCTAAGCGGTCTTCTATGGCTACTACTCTTGTTTATGTCTTCTTTTGTTTTAATAATCAATGAAGCTGACTGCTTATCTAGTTTTTTCTCACTTAAAAATAAGAATTTTTTGAAATAATTATTAGAATAAAAAGTTATGGAATTATTTATATATATTAATTTGATTTAATATTATTACATTATTATTATTATTATTATTTATTTGAATTTAATATTTATTTATTCAAAAGTATAGATGACAATTTAATATTCAACAGTTCTAGACCCAAAACTTCCAACTAAAAATTTATGCAAAATTATGCTCAAAATGCTCCTCAATAAACAATTTGATAAAGCGTCTATTATATGTTTCTTAACTTTTCACGTAAATCGAAAAATTTGAATAGACCGCAAATTCAGTACACTAATATTATACTCAAAATATACGCATCGATCCCTAAATAACCATTTAGATGTTGAATCTAATGCGCTTTCATAATATACCTCATGTCTATATTATACTTTATTTCACAGATAAATACGGATGTATTTTTAATCAGAAGTAGCATACATGCTAGTTTTTTTATTTTTTTTTAAATATAGATATAAACCCACGCACCAGGATGTAGATGAGGAGATTCGAATTCAGTCCGTTAGGACTCGAGAACAAATGTCTTATCACCTCTGCTGACTCCCAACCACACTAGTTTTTTTTATTAATTATATATTATTATTGTTAATTTAGTTTTTAAACAGATTGTAAATAGCTGTAAATACATCGTGTGTGTATATGTATATATAACAAGCACTCAATTTTCTACACCTGAGATTTTTTCCATTGTGAACGGACGTGGTTTGCAATGTCTGATGGTGGTTTTTACTTTTTAGTGAACTCTTCATTTTGCCTTCCTTTTCACATTTTATTTTCAAGATGGGCCTATTTTGGGTATAAAGTTTTTTAGTGGGCTCAGTAGTGTCTAAACCAAAATGTAGTTCTTACCCAAATTGCAAAAGCCTACACCAGCCAATTCCCTACCCCAAGGCCAAAAGTCCAATAAGCATTTTTTTTTTTTGGACCGAGTCCCATAAGCATAATGGCTTGATGTGATGTCTCTCTCACAAGTCACGAGCATTTTGAGACCAATTTTTTTTTTCTATTAACCACAAAATATCATGAACATATCTTAACTATAGATGATACTTATAAGTCAGAGCTACATTTAAACTAATTCTCGTTCGAGCCAAATAGGTCCCTTTCGGGAGGTAAAACTTTGGCCCTAAATTTTAAACGGCTACGTACATGAAGAGGTTTGAATCCACAACCTTACTTAAACTCCAAACCAACTTATCTACACTACATCTTTATAACTTGAGTTAACTTACTACCTCCATATTTTATGATTCTTTACATTTCTTTTTTATCAATAACAATACAAATCAGCTTTTTACCAATACCAAGACAGAAATAATAATAAACAATTACTAATTCTCTAAAAATTTACTTTTTCACCAATACCAATAAAAAAATAATACTAAATAATTACAAAACTTACTATAAATGGAAATGTAAAGAACCATAAAATACACCCAAAAAGAAAAATATAAAGAACTATAAAATACGGAGACAGTATAAAGCATTTTTCAAAAAAAATTAAGGAACTTGAAAAGGAAATTAACGTAGGCCAATTCTTCCTGTGTACCACTCAAATTATCCATTTATGTGTATTAAAAAACAAAAAAGGGATTTTACGTCAACAATGAGCGCCAAAGGCGTAGAAGAGTCAATACGATTTGGTATAAGCATGACTTGAGAAGGTTGAGTCAAAGTCATGTTTCTGGATCTCATTAAAACATTTTATTCAAACTTCGGACTTACCATTCTTTAATATTGTTCAATTTTTTGAAATTCAATCTGACTATGCCGTGGTTGAACGATTCATAAATAAACCATTTATATATAAATTTTTATTATGTCCTTAAAAATTCCCAAAGTAAATTTATAGAAAAAAAAAGAAGGGAGGGAGAGTTGTACTATATATATGCTTATGAAAATGTATATATTTTCTGTATGCATTATAAAAATATATGTATTTACTATATATGTGTTATATGTGTTGGAATTTATATATTTATATTTTATTAGCGTGAATGGAAATATAGAGAAATGTTATTTATCCCACATCAGATAAATAATAAAATAGAAATAGATTTATAAGTAAAATAACCATTATAGCAATTGAAATAGATGGAAAAAGGTTGGATCCTCACGCCGTTGTTGTCGCTTGCTCGCTCAGCTTCGGTCAAAAGATTTGATTTGATAAGCCGGATTTTTTGTTACAATTCGGTAAGGTTTTAAACCATTTTATCATGTGACTAAATTTTTTAAGAATAAACTGTGAATTCTGTTGACGTAGTTGTTATTATTGCATTTATTTTTGTTCTTGCATTTATTATTCCACTAAGGGACCAACGCAAAAAATGAAATCGGGGGAGGGGGAAAATCATTTAGTTCAAATTTTAATAAATTTAACCTACCAAAAAAAATTTTAAATACAAACTTTTTAACATTATTTTGTGTATCAAATATCATATGATTCTAAATTAATTTTAAATGTAATCAAACTAATAGAAACTTTGATTTAAAAAAAAAACTACTCGAAATTTTAATACGTCAAATTCAAATATAAAAATAAACTAATAAAAAATAAGGATACAATTAATATAAATTATAGTATAATAATTTTTTAAATAGTGTGTTATCTTATGCAATATTTTTAAATTATTTAATGGAGTATATCAATTAAATTATTATGAATGCATCTAATTATTGCTTTAGCCAATAAGATAAAATTTTACAGATAATCATATGAGAAACTTCTATTTTGTTGAATTTATTTGGGGTTTTTTTTATTACATTTAAAATATTATACTGAAATTATAAAGGAATAGAAAATTTCCCAAAAGAAACAAGTTAAAAAAACGGCACCTCTACAAATAACCAAGATTGATTCAAAATTTCCCAAAAGTCTCTTCAATATAAGCACGCGAAACGATCCCTTATATTAATTCTAACCAGAAGAAGAATGCGACAATCTTCAAAAGCAAGGCACTGCACACATATAACCAAAGCTTTTAGTATTGCAGTATTGATCGACAAATACGACTTCCCAAATCTATACAACAAAATCACTCATGTATTCACTCTGAGAAGATGATTTGAGTCTTGATCTCTTTAGTTACCAACCTGGATTCAAGGTATGTAAGAATATCTAATCATGGACGAGTCTGCTTATTGGTTCATGATAACAATGAATTGTATTGTTTGAGATGCAATATGATGAAGATAGTGGCAATTGGCAAACTACCTATAAGCACTGAGGAGCTGATGGCGGCACAAAAAAACAAGACAGACAATAGGTAAGGAAGAAGAGTAATTTTGTAAAAGTGGAAGTCTAGGATCTGATATTAACAAAAACAGCTCTAGCAATAACAACAACTTAATTTAATTTAAGTACTACTGAAATAATAATATGTGTTTATGGATTTGTCAGTTGGAAGAATTGCAGATTTTTATCGAAAAGAGAGAACTGTATTTTGCAAATAAATTTTGCAGAGAGAGCGAGAGCTAAGGATTAACATAAAAAATCAAATTAAACACTCACCTAATCAGAAGATGAAATCAATATGATTGATGCTCAAATCGGGAAGAAGCAAGTCTTGGAAATAGAGAATAATGAAGCTGCAATGAATTGTAAATGCAGTTGCAGAATTGAAATTAGAGAAGAAAGCCGTGATCTAAGAATGATTGGCCGACTGAAAAGAAAACGGAAGTGAAAAAAAAATTGCCATAAACAAAGAGAAGGAGAGAAGAAATAGGGAAGAATAATTTTTTCTAACCAAAATATAAATAACATTTATCTAAAATTTAAAAAATATTGACATTTATTAAAATTAAGTTTCAAATCTGACATCCATTATAATTTTTTTTTTTTTAATTAATTGCTATGCGTTATTTGTTAATAGATTTGTTGTATAATTTCTCTTCATTCTTTAGTGGTGAATTTCTAAAATTAGTTCCTTCAACTTTTTTTTTTTGCCTTTCTTTTTTTCTTTTTTTTTATTGTTACATGGGAAGAGTAAGGAAAAAAGAGGCTCCATCTAGGTCTAACCTAACATCTCATGGTTCCCGTTAGCTTGCCAACCATAGACCGCTATTTGAACCCTAACACTTTTAACACTAACAGATGACCAAAATGTAATGATATTTTGCAAATAAACTTTAATTCAAATTATTAGAGTGATGTACCTCTTTAGTCTGAGGTAGAGGTTCGAACCCTAATAATTTAACTAAAAAATTTAATTTGTTGTTAAGGAAAAAAGTAATGAAAATGATTTCAATTGTTCCCTTGGTTGCATGAAACGACATCTAGGGTGGGAGGGAGGGGTCCTGCCTCTTTCAATTTTTAAGTTTCGTATAATTTAAATTTAATTTTACTGGTATTCGTTTTGAACCGTTTATGTTGCGGACTAAAAGCTTAAATGGTGGAGCCTAACCCTGATATAAAGAAAAGAAGCCTGAAAGCAAAGATTTAAAAAGCTCCGACTTTTAATTTTCGGGTCTGTCCCTATTTGCCTCATCTTTTAGCCAACACAAGCTCTCCTAGTATGTTAATATAAAATTGCTATGTAATAAAAATCTCCCATTCCTTAGGTGCGTGTGTAAAATATTTATATAAAAAAATATTAATAAAATGCTTATTATATTACACTAACGGCAAACTAAAATAAATTTAAGATAATTTAATTATTATTATTATTATTTTAAAATTAGAGCTTGATATCAGCATTGGTTCAACTGGTATTGAAAACATGAACTTTTATAGATGGAATCAAAAGAGATTCTTTACTTACAAAATATATTATGGAGATTGGAATAAATTCCAGCTCAGACTCAATATATTATTAATACTTTAAAGGGTATTTCTCAGAAAGGAAACAAAAATAAAAAATAAAAAAAAATCATATAAATGCCTTCTTCAAGGTCTTCCTGACGTGATCGATAAATTATTATATATGGTTTGATTTGAACGAGTTTGTATTCTTTGACCTCATTTAATTATAGCAACCTTCACCATTATTTTACTAGAGAAAAGAAAATTGAATTAATGGAAATTTTTTTTTATATAAAATTACTTATAATATGCTCTCAAAAAGTGTGGATTATAAATAAATTTAGTTGTCAATTAGAGTATGATTTGGTTGGTCATTATATCTTTTATAAAAATTGTAAAATGCAGAGATCTTAAATTTAATTCCTGTCATCCTCAGTGTTAACACCAAATTTGAAGCTTAGAGTATAACTATTAACTATCACTGGTGTGTACTCTTTATTGTTAATCAGTTTATTAATAGCCTTTTCTATATTAAAACAAATGAATTTAGTTCATATTTTGCAAATAATTTCAGATAAAGTTTGGTCCAACATGCTGTCCATCATGTTAAGAAATATTCATTTTCAATTATGTAAAAACCTGGTCACATTCTTTAAAAAAAGAAAAAAGCCTCATATATTATTATTACTTAAATGTTAATCAATTGTTTCGTTCAGTCGTACCAAAAAAGTGAATTTTTTTCATAAGAAAAAACTTTTATCTATATTTTATTGCTGAAATTGGGTGCGTTATATATTATAGTTTTGGTAGAAAGACCTAATGGACTTATAATTACAAGTTGATTTCAAATCATTTCTCATCTTGTAGTTCAAGTCATTTAATTTGACAAGCCAAAATTAAACACAAAGTCATTATTATTCTCATAATTTAGTCAAGTTTAAAATTCTAGCTAGTACTGCGTTCCTCAGGACTTGCATTATGATTTTATTGGCAATTTAAATATATCTCATTCTTTTAATCCTTTCAATATATTACTTTTTCTTAATTCTAATCAAATTAGGAAATCTTATTGGCAATTTTTTTTTTCAATAATATAATTATTTAAATTTCTTTCTCAACTTATTTTGTCAAAAATAATACATATTTTTCGTTTCTTTTTTATAACATATCTTTTAAGTTTAAAACGCTTTTTGTTTGTAATTAATTTTCAATTAAATTAATTATACTACCCTTATTTTAATACACTCAAGTTAAAATATTTATTCTACTCATCTATGAGAGATAATATTAAAAAAATAATATTTAATACTAATATAAATATAGAAAATTACTTAAATTTTGAGGCACTTTGAAATGAAAAACGGGTTTATATTTTGGGATTGGTCATATTTTGATATTAATTACTCCTTCCCCTTTTGAAATCTGTCTCAATTTTTTCAATTAATGTCTTAATTAATTTATTTATTTACTATTATATCTTCTTATTTAACAGTATTATCCAATAAAAGTTAATTCTTTTTAATGCTAGGGGTAAAATTTAAATAAACTTATTATTATCTCTTATTTTTTTTAAAAAATATCATATTTTAGTATGACAAATAATTTACCAACAAAAATTTTATGAGGAGAGGGAGTATTTGTTACATTATTTTGTCAATATCCTTAATGTTTTTTTTTTTTTTTTTAAACCTCACCTCCTATATAAAAGGCTCTAATGTAAACTAGCCGAACCAAATAGTGTTAGCCTCGAGTTCGAGCTAGAAATCTCCTTCAAAACTAAATTTGTAAAACTCGTAGAGTCTTAGCGGCAAAACAATTTCATTTTATATATATGCAAAAAAATAAAAAAAAATCAATTCACGAATATGTTCATGAATGTTATAAATGAGTTAGTAAGTTTATTCAAAAAGAAGCTCATAAACATGTGTGCAAACACCACAAATGAGTCAGTTTATGAGTGCAAAATAATAATTGTATTTCATAAATAGTTGTTAATAACAAAATTGCGATTAAGTGATGATTGTAAAAAATGAATACTTTAACTCCACTTGTACAACTCTTTGTTTTTCCCCAAAAAACTTCCTCAATTTATTATAGAATTTTAATTTTATAGTTTTAAATTTTTGATAAAAAATTTTCTATTTTTAAAATTTCAAAATTTCTCGAATTATTCTTAAACTCCCTCAAACCATGCTCAGCAGTTAATAAACCATAATCTCAAACCTCAAATTTTAGTACCATCCTGCCGATTTTAGAGACATTTGATTCAAAGATTATTGTGGAAAAGTTGAATTTTTAATTTTATTTTAATTCATAGTTCAATTTTCTTTAAAAAGTTGAATTCTGAATTGTGTGTTTGATCGCTAGTTTTCCACATATGTGGCAAAGTAGTTTTCCATCTCGAAGCATGCGAAAATTGAATTCATAAGGTAAAATATATATTAAAATAAAAAATTAATTTTAATTCTATTTATTTATCCTACTTTCCTATAATTTTTTTTTTAAAAATACAACTTTTATAACTCTATTTTTGCAGAAATTGACTATCTTTGAAAAATAACTTTTCCTTAAAAAATTAAATTTCGATAACCAAACGTCCTCTTAAAATTAGAATTGCACTACACTGTGATATATTTAATTACGGTTGTAGCCCTAATCAAACGGCATTAGGTTCAAACTCAACAAAAATTGATAGGTTCAACCTCCTACTGGATTTGAGCTATGTTTTAAAAAATAGCCAAATTTAAACTCGAATTTGAAATCAAAACATGATTTTAATTTTGTTATTATTACTATTTCTGTTTTTGTCAATTCTTTACACTGAAATCAGCATGATTAGATTCAAGTTTGGTGTTGATAGTTTGATTTAAATAGTTTGATGGGTTGAGTTAAGTAGATTAAAGTATTTTTAGATTAGTTATAAAGTATGACTACTGTACTTAAGTTATAAAGTATGATTACTGTACTTAAGTTATATATAAATAATACTTTATTTTTAGTTTAGTTATAAAGTATGGTTACTGTACTTAAGTTATAAATTATGATTACTGTAATTAAGCTATATATAAATAATACTTTAATCTACCTAACCCAGCCTATCAAACTGTCAACACCAAACTTGAATCCAATCATGCTGATTTCAATGTAAAGAATTGAAAAAAAACGGAGGTAATATTATTTATTTACCAAACTAAGTCTTAGAACTTAATCTGGTCAAGCAAATTTACGAGTAAAACTTAAATTTAAACGAGTTCAAAATCTTCATTCAAATGCAATCGTTATTTTTTAAGTCGGAATCAAATGAAATTTAACCGAGACAAATCTCAAAAAATTGTGATTGGTTCATTGCAATCTCCCAAACCAAAGGGGCACTCAAGTGGTGGAAAAAGGATGTGATGTGAAGGACTACCGAGGACGCCACAATTTACGCGACCCAAAAAATTGACACAAGCCTGCCAGTGCCAACTCGTGCTTCCCATGTTCCACATTTGGATTATTATGCTATGCTACACGGTACACTAACCCTATTTTAATTTTCCCATTCACATATATATTAGCTTTATTTGATTTAATTTAGAGTAATTGATCCTTTACAAAATGTTTTAATTTAGTATTTCATTTTTTAAAATGGTGTTTGACCTTATAAAATTAATTCAATTTGGTATTTTTTTTGTTGACGTAACTTGCCGAATTCCAATAAATTTCAATTTAATATTTATAAATTATTTCAATTTAGTGTTTAATTTTTATAAAAGGTATCAATTTAGCATTTTTCAAAAGTCAATTTCAGCGATAAACAGAAAAATTAAAAAGGTCCTTTATAATTGTCTCATCTCTAGTAGTTTAATTTTGAAGATTTATGTGCTGTTTGATCAGAATCAGCCAATTACTTTTTCGTTTTGTTTGAATTTTTATTGACTTATAACAATCTTTTGTCCAATATAAGAGTACTGACCTTTCTTTTAACCATTTTATTTTGAGGTAATTAATTGTGAGTTCCACCGTCATTAATAGTAGCAAAAAATGAAAATAATCTGAATGGTTTTTAGCCAATTCTAATCAAACGAGATATTAACAATCAAATCTAATTTTATATTTGTGTTCCTAGAGGTGAGATAGTCGTAAATAGGAAGTGAACATTTGATCAGAACAGTTATATTTTGAAAAAATCTTGATTGAATTACAAAATATGAAATTTTTTCTTTTACCCGAATTTACCCTTTACACAAATTAACCGATTTAAAAAATAATATTCGAATTACCTGATATACCCAAATTGTAACATCCTAAAAATAATAATTCTTGGATAACAAAAATAACTTAAATGATCAAATTGTAGTTTACCAAAAATATTAGATTAAATGAAAAATGAATCTTAATAATGAATTATTTTATAGGAAATTTATTTAATTAAATGTTTAAGAAATAATGAGATGAGTATTTTGAGTAAATTTGCTAGGTTTTGAAAATCGGTTAATTTTTATCACACCGGGTAAA
>CATIWJ010111080.1:0-26946 GCA_949640765.1 Croton laevigatus
GTTTTGGTCTTCTTCGTTCAAACCCTTGAAAATTACATTTTAGTCCTTCTTTCTTCTGCCTGACTTCCGTTTGATCCAACATTTTCCTATTTGGTCCTTTTTGTCTTTGTTTCCTTCAATTTAATCCTAATTTAAATTAAATTACATATTTTGTTTATTAATTTTACAATTTACACGTTAAATTATTTAACACGCGTCCCGGTTTACACAGTGAATCCTACTAACCCGGGATTACGATCGTGACAATAAATGTCACCTTTATATACTCATCAGTATATAAATACATAAGTACATAATAACTGTGATATTTATATACTCACCAATATATAAAATATAGAATAAACATTATATTTATATACTCACCGGTATATAAAATACAAAATAAATGTGACATTTATAGATTCTTCAATATATAAATTGATTTTTACATACTTATCACTATTTAAGCTTTATTTTTTGCCAAACAATACATATTCATATATAAAAATACACTTTATACCAATTATATATTTATAGGCTTATATACAATTGAATGCACAAAATGACAATATATATTTATATAGTTACCAATATACTAACCACTATATAAATTTGAAATTTATATGGTGATACCAAATTTATATTCTAACCGCTATATAAATTTCTAATTTATGTACTGACTGCTATATAAATCAATATATACATAAAACAACCACTATGTAAAAAATAATATTTACTTATTGATCAACATATAAATATTAACTTTATATACTGAATAGTATATAAATCACCTTTGTTAAAAAAAATAGTATATAAATCACCACAAATATGTATAAATTAGTATATAAACAAACAATCAGTTTGTAAAAATAGATATTTATTTATTTACCTATATAAATCACCATAAGTATATATATATATATATATATATATATATAAAAAATTATTTATTATTCAAGTATTTAAATTTAATTATTAGTAGGAGTAACAATATAAATCAATATGTAAACAAACAATAAGTACATAAATCAGTATATGTACCACCCCAAATTTGCCTTACGAATAAGACAATTTGAGGTGTCACAACTCTGTTAACTTACTGTTACACCATATTTGAATAATGTAAAGCTAATAAAATTTTACTTATAAATAGGCATGCTAAACTATATGTCATTACTATCTCAACTAATATAGCATATCTGCTTCGAAGTTGGCTTATATATATATATTACATATCTGCTATTTAATAGTACACTTAAAATTTTTGAACTACATTACTTTTATGCCAAAACGTTGTATTGGAAAACTGCTCCTGTGAATGCTGGATCTCACGTACCTTAGCTACGGACTTGTGAGTTACGAAAATAACTCGTTGAGCAACTCCATGCTCAGTGGGTACACATATATAATTTTGCACGTAAAATATAGCAATAATACTTTCAAAACAGTTGACAAAATCATTTCATGCAACCACATTTACAAATATTGTAAAACTGTAAATCAACTTCGTAAAATTCTTTTATGAAAAATCAATATCAGTTTTCTTTTCTTAAATCAATCATTTCACTTTTCTTCTGTAAATTATTTCCAATCTTCACTTGCTCAACCAGTATTACCGAATATCTAGGATAAGACTATGGTCACAATTCGGATATAGATCGATGCTATTCACAAATTGTTCACAATCACATTTTAATTCGGATATAGATCGCTGCTATTCACGAATTGATTAAAATCACATTTCAATTCGGACATAGATCGATGCTATTTACGAATTGTTCATAATCACACACACCATAAGTTTCACTGCGCAGAATTTCTCAACCATATGTTATGACATATTCTTATCTCTAGGATTCCTCCAACCAAGAAGAGCATGAAACAATTCCAGTTCTCAATAACACTTTTCAATAACAATAACTCAATATATCAATCTCATGGAATTCAAATATTCATTTCGCAAATATTCATATTCAGTAATAAAATCCAGATTCTTTTGCTTTTCATAAAATCAGCAAATCATTGATGAATCATTTTAAAATCACACTTTGCTTTTACCGCACCGGTGACATCGCGCTTGTGACTACCGTGTCGGTATTGAAAGTTCAGCAAACATTTAAATTTAACTCGAACACACATTCGAGTTCCCAAAAATTTATTTATTCAAGCAGTAAAAATATTAATTACTTAAAATAAATATTCAAAACCAAATTCAGTTCAAATACTAGTTAGTACTGAACCTAAAAATTTGTCTGCAAAAGTCCTACACAAATATTCTTTTAGTTTCCTTGAGCCTCGGTGTTTTCGGATCCTAAAAATAATATTTGAATATTTAATAAATATAATAATTAAACCTTTGGGTCCTAAAAATAATCTTTAAGTGTTTTTGATAATTTTTATAATTTAATTTGAGTCCCCAAATATTTAAAATTGAATAAATAACTCATTTTATATTCTGTTGAGCTTATTTGCATTGAAAAATAAAGTTAATGGGCTGTTTTAATATATTTCAGACCTAATTGAAAAGTCAAAGTAAGTTCTGAGTCAAATTGTAAACGCGGAGGGACCTATATGCAAAATACCAAGTTTTTTGGACTAAATCGTGAAAAAGGACTAAATCGAAATGCGGCTAAGAGTTTAATGACCAAAATGTAAATGCGTCCAGGGCTTACTTGCTCATGGCAAAAACCAGAAAGACCAAAGTGAAATTTGCCAAAATGCGCGCCTGGTCCGCGTTTCCTTCTTCTTATTCCTCGCGCTCTGCTTCCGTTTCACCGTCGGCCCACCAAGCCCGTTAATGATTCCAGCGTCGATTGGCGGCAAAATGGGTACCGACGAACTTCTCAACTCACCGCCGTCCTACTCGTGGTCTTATCACAGACGGACGTTGGCCGAAGGAAGAGATTTTCCGGCTAGAAGTTTCGTTGACCGCTTTAAGCTTTTGGTTTAACCGAGCTCGTACGGCGGCTCCGGTGACTGGTCGACGACTTTCTCACTTGAAACTTAACCTACTCAACTCCAAGAACACTTCTACAATCTTAGTTTTTGCATTAAACTCAAGAATTTCCAATCTCAAATTCAAATTTTCCTCCCCTGTTTTCGGTTTCAAATTTCATTTTTTGATTTTTTTTCCTTTTTCTTCTTTTCCCCTCTTGTCCGATTCTCTCTTATCTTCTCTTCAACCTAATGACAACATCACTCCAATCAATTCTTGCCAACTCATCAAATTTCCACCTTTATCATTTCATTTATTTGTTATTTTATTCTTCTTTTTTTTAACATATTTATTTTTTATGTATATGTACTTTTATGTTATTAATATTGTTATTATTATTAATGTCTAAAATTACAATTTCGACCCTACGACGCTGCCTACACTTCGTTAACTAAGTTTATGAGTGTTACAGTATATAATCAAACATTTAATATGTAAAAATTGATATTTATATACTGGTCACTATGTATATAATGGTTTTATATACTAACCAATATATAAATCACCATAAGTGTATGAACATATAGAAAATAAGGTATATTATGTTAGCTAGTTAGGCAAAAATTGAGTTTAAACACTTATAGGTATATAAAAGGTCAATTTTATATATTATTTGTTTGGCAAAAATAAGGTTTATATGCTTATGGGTATGTAAAAATTAATTTACATACTGACCATTATATAATTATCAAATTTATATACTGATTTATATAGTGATATATTTTCATCTTCTTTACAAGGTCCTTCTATGGTAGAAGGATCTGTTTGATAATTCTCTCCAAATTACGTTCCAGCAACCAAATTAAACAAGTGAATAAATCAAATTGAAAATCTCGATGAGAGGAGTTCGAATATGGCTTTTAATCCGCCATTTGACCACTGTAATGAAAAATTCAAGCGAAAATTTCAAATACCCATATTAAAATGGGACATGAAAAAACGATGGTCATATCCATTAAGTTATATATCAAATTGAAGAGAGAGGAGAGAATAGTTGTTTGATGGTGCTAGACTTGCTGATCGGTGGATTCCAATTGACCGCGGAAGAAAGTTGCGTTTGTGCAACTTCACAATTTAGAAGTTTTCCTTTTTTTTCTTTCAATTTTTTATTTTTATTTAAAAAAATTTAAAAAAAACTTAAAGTTAAATAAAAATTTAAAAATACAATAATAGTTGCATTGAAGAATCTGCTATTTGTTTAATTTATAAAAACATTTGAAAACCTGCTATTCACTAACATTTCCCTTTGTAAGGCCTATCATAAAACTAATGTGGTTTTATTGGCATTTCACGAATTCCGACCCATAAGCTAGTTTAGATAACTTCTTTGAGAAAAAAAAAAAAAAAAAACTATTTACTAGTATATAAATTACAATGAAAGCATTTGAAATAAATTAAAAGTATTTAATTAATTTTAATTTAATAGACATAAAAATAAATATATCAAATTAAAAAGATTTAAAATTATATTGGATCATCATGATTAATTTAATCACTCAGTCTACTAAAAAAAATCTAATCGCCCATAGTTAAAAATTCAATGTCAAAGAAACAAATTCACCATACATATTTAAAATTGTAATAATTCACTATATTTTTAGAAGTTATCTAAAATGACTTACATGTAACAATTTCACTTCAATATAAAAAAAATGGACCAAATTAAAGAGAAGTACAAAATTATGATGGGCATACAAAGTTAACCAAGTTTTACCCGTGGTTCATTGTAAAAAAAACTCATGGTAAAATAATAAAATAAAAACCTTTATTAGAAGATAAAATAGAGTACTGATATATTCAACTAATACAAGACCTGATTTGATATTTATTGTGCAACAATTATCTCAGAATTTAGATAGACTAACTAATATACATATTAAAGTTAAAGTCTTCATATATCTTAGTGCAACGGTTGAACATGGAGTATTTTTCTCTGCTGATTCAGATTTAAAGCTTAAAACCTTTTTATATTTAGATTGGGCTGCTTGTAATGAAATAAGAAAAAGTATTACTGATTTTTGCGTGTTTCTAAGATAATCTTTAGTCTCCTAAAAATCCAAAAAGCAGCAAATAATTTTCAGATCTAGCTCAAAAGCAGAATACAGGGCATTAGTAGTATTAACTACAGATTGATCACAATCATCATGCCCTCCTCTTCTGTGATAATCAGTCGGCTATTCATTTAGCCCACAATATTATGTTCCACGAGCACACCAAGCATCTAAAGATTGATTTACCACATTTTCAGAGAAAAGCTTCAAAAAAAAAAAAAAAAATATCAAATTGTTATCTATCAATACAAAGAGTCAACTAGCAGATTTCTTTACTAAAATGCATACTGCATCATCTTTTGTAGGTTTTAAAAGCAAGCTTGGCATCCATTTAGTCTATATGCCAACTTGAGGGGTATTGAGCTATTAAATTACAAATAGTTGTTAGTTGTTATTTGTATAAGATTTTATATTATATTGGGTATATATTGTAAATAGGGTAGACTTTAGGTAACTAATGTAAATATTCTATTCTTTAGGCAATTTGTACAAATTTTTACTCTTTCTGGAAGATAATTGAATAATTTCACCCATATTTTTTTGTGTCTATTGAAATCGATAATGGTTGCAGTTTAGTCCACTATTGTAAATTTTTTAAATCCCGAAATTGGTTGCCAACAAACCTTGGAACATTACTGCTTTTTAGTTTAGGTTTATTCTTTTTCTTAATTGAATATGATGATCTTCTTTACATATATATACAAAGTACTAATAAAAAAAATGGGAAAATATAGTCAGAACCAAAATAAAAAAAGCACAGTGCTAATTCAGCATTAAAAGACGTTTTGATTAATAAAAGATAATTATTTGGTTTGCTTTGAAATTAACGGCATAAAATGCAATAAACAAACAAGGAAGGGGTCAAATTGATAATAACAAAAGATTCAAATATTTGTTAACTTATTGTTATTGTATTCATTCATATTATTTATACCGTTACAAGCCGCACAAGCTGGCTCCGTGCTTTTTGCCGCCATATTCCCTTCCTCACCTGTCACCTCTGTTTTCCATTTCTCGATCGCAATGTTAAGATTTTACGAATTCTGCTTCAAAAATTAAAACCCTAATTATGTTCTCTAGCTCCACTTAAATCATCGAATTTCATTTCTCGCTTTTGATGCTGCAACTTCAGTATTTTCATACAACAAAAAGAAACAGGTACTTTTTTTCTTTCATTCCTATTTTCCCTTGGTTTGCAGAATTTTCTGTTTGGTTCTCGAGAATTTTGAAATAATGAACCTTATAAACTTCCTCAATTTTTTTTTTTGACTTCATGGAGAAGATACATTGATTTGGCTAATTACTTTTATTGTAGGTATTTATATTGTATTATCAATGATTAAATCGAATTTCAAAGGTAATTACATTAATGTTCTATTTATTAATAATTTTTATGTAATTAATGGTTTAATTTGTGTTCTAATTGATTTTCCATTGGTTTAAGCGTCAGCTTAATTGGGCGCCTATGTTGCTAATTCATAGGCCATTTATTGAAATCATCGAATAAACAATTCAATTCATGTTGTATTACCATTTTGGATTTTTTTTTTTTTAAATTAAGTTTCTACTGCTTGATGAGCAAAAGATTTCAGTGCCAATGTAAAATTGCCAAGAGAGTAATCCTAGTTTAATGCATAAGCAATTCTTTTTTGTGTAAAACATAATCAACTTCCATAGAGTTGGGGTTAAAATTGTAGATGTTTCTCACTTGTTTGCATTTTGAAGTGTAGGTTATCAGCAGTAGTCTTGTTCAAGGAGAGAAATGGCCAACCTACAAGATATTACTTACTCAGCTGCTGTTAATCTTCTATCTGCAATTGCATTCCTTATTGCATTTGCTATATTACGGCTTCAACCCATTAATGATAGAGTTTATTTCCCAAAATGGTATCGCAAAGGGATAAGATCTAGCCCAACACATGCTCGGCAATCCGTCTCTAAATTTGTAAACTTGGACTTTAAAACATACCTTCGGTTTTTGAATTGGATGCCTGCAGCATTGCAAATGCCAGAACCGGAGCTTATTGAACATGCTGGCCTTGATTCTGTAGTCTATATTCGGATTTACCTTATGGGGTATGTTTGTTTTCTTCCATTCTTTCTTACCCTTGCCTTTTGGACATGTTTATAGGTTCGAACCATTACTTTTAAGTGGATGAGAATTGAAAACCATCTTGCACAAAATCAATTAGTTTATGTGAGCTCCATTCCCATTTAACTACCTCATATACTCTATTATTATCCAATGTGAGATTTACTTGCTAACAATAATTACCAGATAGTACCTTAGATTTTGTTCCTTTTAGAAATGTCTGCAAGATTAATTATTCAATTTTCATAAACAAATGTGATTTATATCTTAAAATGACATGGAGACAAGCAGATGTAGCATAATCTGATTGAACTATGCAATTCTGCTGTTTAAATTGTTTGAATAATCTTCCCTGATGACTTTGATATGCAGCTTGAAAATATTTGTCCCAATTACTATACTCGCATTTGCTGTCCTGGTGCCTGTTAATTGGACTGGTGAGACATTGGAAACAATCAAGGATCTTACATTCAGTGATATTGACAAGATGTCAATATCAAATATTCCTCCAGGATCAGACAGGTAAGAAAAAATTTACTGCCAATTTTCCTATATTTTATTTTCATTCGTAACCTTACATTCAGTAAGGATAAGGAATTATCATTTGCATAGTTTAGGAAAGAAACATGTATGTATGAACAATTGAAGAGGAGAAAATGTTGGTTTGACCTTTAAAGTTGCTTGATGAAATTTTCGCCTTCACATTCAAGTTCTGTAGTCTCACAGAGCTTCCAAATACAGCAGCTATAACGTTCATATTGAAGCATGACATGTATAGATGCCATGGATCAACTAGCCCAGCTATACCATATAATAACTTGCTGAAAGGAATAGGTGTGTGAGAGATCTATTTAGAACATAATGAAGACTATAAAGTTTCTAACTAGCTGGTTCAAGTTAAAAATCATGGACTTAGCTGGTATGGCATCGTTTTCAAGTCAAATTACACCTAACAAGAAATTCCAAATTATTGGCTATCTTTTTGTTTTGAGAAATTTGAGTATAATGCATCACAATTTGCAGAAACCTGACCCATTATACTATCAACTAATAGAGGCTTATGCTACTTTTTCAAGGTTTTGGGCTCACGTTGTAATGTCATATGTCTTCACCTTTTGGACTTTCTATGTGATCTACAATGAATACAAGAGGATAGCTACAATGAGGTTACAATTTTTAGCATCTGAAAGCCGTCGTCCTGATCATTTTACAGTGAGTTCATCATTATTTATTTAGTGGGATACTTGTGTCTTCTTTGAATATTTATCTGCTGTTTCAGTTTGCATAATGTCCTCTTACATTGGTTGTCCAACTCAGGTTGATACTTTAAAATTAGATTCTTATATGACATAGTTCTTATTGCAGATCATGCCTTTTCAAATTAAACTAAGGTGCTAAGTTTTCCATATTCTATATGTAAAGTCATTTTTAGTATAGTTTTGGAACAATTACATTTCTGTCACCCTTAACATATGCATGCTTGTTATTCATGTGACAGCACCTGTTGAGGTCCATATATAGCAGTTGCTTAACCATATTTATCTACGAGGTATTAACTGTATTTTGTGAAAAAAATTTCAGGTTCTTGTGAGGAATATCCCTCCAGATCCTGATGAATCAGTCACGGAGCATGTTGAACATTTCTTTTGTGTAAACCACCCTGATCATTATCTTACTCATAAGGTATTCATATTGTGCTAATTAATGTAGTTTTACTGGTATAAAATAGCACATTAGACAGTAAAAATGTCAAAACTGAAGGAATTCTCATGCAGATTGAATAATTATTGCCAAAAGTTTTTATGATTTTCCAATCGTTGATATAATTCCTAGGTTGTGTACAATGCAAATAACCTGGCCAGTTTAGTTGCAAAGAAGAAGAGTCTGAAGAATTGGTTAATTTACTACCAGAATCAATATGAGAGAAATCCTTCTGTAAAGCCTACGACGAAGGTACTTTTCTGGTAAATCATTTGTTATAGCTATGTTCTGTACTTTTCTGATCTTCGAAAAATTTCTGAATAGATAATCTTGTATACATTAATTATCAATTTCTATCCTTCTATAGACAGGTTTCTGGGGTCTCTGGGGAAACAGAGTTGATGCCGTTGACCACTATGCTGCTGAGATTCAGAAGCTTAGTGAAGAAGTAAGTTCTATTCATGCTAGTTGAATATTCATCTCTGATTTATTCACTTTTCCATCATTACATTATCCTTTTTATACATGTTTTTATTATATATTACCTGATTCTGCGGTTGGTTTAGTCAGCAGCAGTACTTTAAGCTTTAGGTGACAATGTATGCTGATCCTTGTGTTTCCCTCCCTCTTTCTGCTTTTACAATTTTGTTTGAATGAAGAGGCCCATCATTCATTGGCACTTTTCTTGAAAATAAATAGCTGTTAACAAAATAAGTTTGTGAGACAATTTTATAATTGTTTTTTAGAGCAGAAGATGAAGGGTACCAAATGAAAATGAAAAAGAAAATGCAAAGAAAAATTTTCTTTGCTTGTTTTGATTTGTCGCACTCTCATGCAGGAAGATAAAGAAAGAGAAAGGGTAACAAATGATCCGAAGGCTGTACTTCCAGTAGCTTTTGTTTCATTCAGATCCAGGTGGGGAGCTGCTGTCTGTGCTCAAACTCAGCAAACAAGTAACCCAACAATTTGGTTGACTGAAAGGGCTCCTGAGCCCCGTGACGTATACTGGGATAATCTTGCAATACCATATGTTGAACTCACAATTCGAAAATTACTAATGGCGGTTGGTCTTTTTTTCCTAATTTTCTTTTTCATGATCCCTATAGCATTTGTGCAGTCTCTAGCCAGCATTGAAGGGATAGAGAAGGTTTTTCCTTTCCTGAAACCTTTAATAGAAATGTAAGCTTATTTTCTTTACTCATTGATCTTTGTTTTGAATGCTTACAGTTTTTAGTTTCTTACTTGGATACTAGTAAACTACGAATAATATCCTCACAATCTTCTGAACACATTTTGAGCTTCTGTCTCATCCACTGTTTAACCATATTATCGCTGAAAATCCACTGCTCAATAATTTCATATTACTTGCTTACGACCCAATATGTATCTATTGACAAACCACATGACTTTCAATGAGTTAATGAGATAAAAGGCGAGTGAGTTCTTTGCATTAATTTCTCAGCATCTGAACTTCATTTCTTGTGCTTGCTTCTTATTATTGATGATGGACTGAAATAGCCTTATCTGTTTGCTAGTGCAGGCATAAACAGCAGGATTAGTTAACCCTTTATTTGTTTACTTTGTAATGAATGGACCTGTAGTTTCCAAGAAATCTGATGGTCCTGCTTCTTCATTCGGATTTCTTTTTTTGTAGGAAATCTGTCAAGTCTTTAATCCAAGGCATTCTTCCAGGCCTCGCTTTGAAGTTATTTCTTATTATACTTCCAATGATTCTCATGTTTATGTCCAAAATCGAAGGATTTATATCATTGTCATCTTTGGAAAGGAGATCAGCAGCAAAGTATCATTTGTTTCTACTTTTTAACGTGTTTGTTGGTAGCATTGTCACGGGAACAGCAATGGATCAGCTTAAAACTTTTCTTAATCAGTCTGCCACCGAGTATGTTCTTCTATCTAATCACTCTCAATTGCTTCAAAGTTCTTCCAATAGTGCATTCTAATAGGAGTTGTAATTCTTCTTTCCAGGATTCCAAAAACCATTGGAGTGTCAATCCCGCTAAAAGCTACTTTCTTTATTACTTATATAATGGTGGATGGGTGGGCAGCAATTGCTGCAGAAATACTAAGATTGGTACCTTTAATCTTGTTCCATTTGAAGAACACCTTTCTAGTAAAGACAGAACAAGACAGGGACCAAGCCATGGATCCTGGTTGTGTGGACTTCGCAACATCTGAACCTCGAATACAATTTTATTTCTTGCTGGGACTTGTTTATGCTGCTGTGACACCCTTACTTCTTCCTTTCATTGTCATCTTCTTTGCCTTTTCCTACGTGGTATTTCGACATCAGGTATCACTCCGCTCAATTTAATATCCAAGAAATGTGAATATTTGGGTGTGCTTATAATAGTTATTCGCTTCTTGCTGCAAGATCATCAACGTATATAACCAAAAATATGAGAGTGGAGCTGCATTCTGGCCAGATGTACATCGACGTTTGATAATCGGTTTGATGATATCTCAACTTCTTTTGTTGGGGTTGCTGAGCACGAAGGATGCAGAGGAATTAACGCCTGTGCTTGTTGCACTTCCTATTCTAACAATTTGGTTTCACATACTATGCAAGGGGCGTTTTGAATCTGCATTTGTAAAATTCCCACTACAGGTTTGTCCTTTTTCAGAATTCTTATTCAGAGATAGTAATTCTGATGGTTAATAAAATGTGAATGAATGATTATTTTTTCTGGGGACATATTAATAACAGGAAGCAATGGTAAGGGACACACTTGAAACAGCTACAGATCCAAACCTAAACTTGAAAATGTATCTTCAGGATGCATATGTGCACCCAGTTTTCAAAGGTGGTGAGCTTGAAACAGGTCAGATGATGGAGGAGGAAGATAACAATGTGCTTGTTCCCACAATAAGGACTTCTCAAAAGAGCAGTAAATACAATTCCGAAGTCAGTTCTGGAGCTGGTTCATAATACTAGGAATACTATTTTTCTAACACCATTCAATTCCTAATATTCTTTTTGATCCCATTACAAATCAAGCTTTTTTTTTTTTTTGTTTATTATTTATTTGTCTTCTAATTCATGCAGGAGCATTAAAAACAAATAGCTCATATAAGATATTCTTATAAACAGGAAATGTGATAAATATATATATAGCTTGTTTTGCTTTTGGCAAAAAGTTTAGCAACGAACTTTTTAATAGTAGTTGTTAATGGTTAGATAAGAGAATGCATCAATGAACATTTCATAAATATTGGACACTATTTTCAACAATTTGATATAATTAGTTATAATTTCATGCTAGGTTCGAATCCCTAATCCCCAATTTCAGAAAGAAAAAGGAAAAGTGCAATGAAATAACGTTGCTTATTATTTATTTAATTGCAAAACATCACCGAAAGTGCAAACTATTTGGGGAAAAAAAATGGGAAACCTATGAAACACGAAACGTCAGCGTTTAAGCGTTGCTGCGTTGTGCGGTGCCTAAGAGCGCTATAAAATCCTGAAACGGACAAATTCAACTCATTTTCTCAGCTATCATCACCTCTCACTCAATCACTCATCACATTTCATAGCTATTTGATTGATGTAAGTTCCATTTTTAATTTTATGGTTTGATTCGTTTATTTCATTATCCGTATTTTGAATAATGCATTGCTCATTATCACCTTCTTGCTTCCTGCTCGGTTCTTCCTTATCAGCCTTTTGAAAACTTTAGTATTCGATTTTATTTTACTTTTTAATATTGAATTAGTTTTCTTTTTATTCAGATGAATGTTTTTGGATGCATAATTTTGAATATTGAAATGTTCCTTGTGGGTTTATTGATTTATTGAATAATCACTACTTGATTTACACAAGTAAATCACCATTTTATTTAGTCGGTCTTTTGTTTTTATATTTTTTGAAATTTTAGTTTGAATTTCTGAATTAAGGGTGAATGTTGAACAGTTGATACTGTGCTTGTTGTAGACAGAGATTTTAATATATTAGAATATAGATAAAATTGGGTTAAATCGAAGTTTTTGTAGTGAAGTAATTCTTGCAATTTCCATCAGGATATGCTTCATCTTGCTGACAAGGGTAATTGTTGAGCTTCTTTGCTGCTTTTGATCATCTTTTTCTATATGGCAAATATTCTTCCATCGTCTGCGATAAGGCCATGCTGCTATAATCGTGGAGTTGTGGAGTCATCTAAATTGATGGTCACTGCACATTACATCTCTTCCAATGAAGTGGCAGTAGGCTTTGGGAGAACATTAGGTCTAGATAAAAGGCAGTTGGCTGGAGAAGTGGCAGAAAATGTCAGAAAAGTTCCTCCCTGGACTCTGCATTCAAGAGCATATGCCATGGCACGTGTTCCTGTTCAGCAAACTGAGCAGATATTATCTACAAGTACTGAAGTTGATGAATTGAAAAAGGTATCAACGTATCTATTTAGGTCACAAACGGGTGGTCGTGTAACAGTTTCTGTTAGAAAGAAAAATGGCAAATATGCTGTCTCTATTGAGGTTTCATCCCTGGATCTCAGCACTAGTGATTATAAACTGGTGCTTATTTGGGGTATATACAGATCTGATTCAGCAATGTTCATGCCTTTGGATTCTCAACATCTGGACTCAGAAGCGAGGACCATAGATACCCAGTTTGTACAGGATTCTTTTGGTAGGTTTGCACTTGAATTGGAGTTTGAGGCACAACAAACTCCCTTCTATCTCTCATTTTTGCTGAAATCTTTGTTCAATAGTGATTTGAGTAGCTTAGAGATCAGGAGCCAGAGGCAGGAAAAATTTTGTGTGCCAATTGGTTTTAGTTCAGGCTCTCCAAACCCACTGGGTCTTACCTTTTCAAATGATGGTTCTATGAATTTTGCATTTTTTTCAAGAAATGCCGAAGGTGTGGTTTTATGCTTTTATGATGACTCTACAACAGACAGACCTGCTTTAGAGCTTGATCTAGATCCATATGTTAATCGGTCTGGTGATGTATGGCATGCTGCATTGGAAAGTGCATGTAATTTTACAAGCTATGGCTATCGATGCAAGAGAACAGGTAAAGTTGATGTTGAGCGTGTTATTTTGGATCCATATGCTAGAATAATTGTTAATAATGCATCAAATAGCGGATCTGGTTTATCTGCAAAATATCTTGGGCGGTTATGTGAGGAACCTACTTTTGAGTGGGGAGATGATGTTCGTCCAAACTTGGCCATGGAGAAACTTGCTGTCTATCGGTTGAATGTGAAGCGTTTTACTGAGAGCAAGTCTAGTAAGCTATATAGTGATATCGCAGGGACCTTTGCAGGTGTGGCTGAGAAGTTGAACCATTTTAAAAATCTTGGTGTAAATGCTGTCTTATTAGAGCCCATCTTTCCATTTGATGAGGGAAAAGGGCCATATTTTCCATGCCATTTTTTTTCACCATCAAATCTATACGGGCCTTCTGGTGGCTCTATATCTGCCATTACATCGACAAAGGAGATGGTGAAGGAATTGCATGCTAATGGGATAGAGGTATTACTGGAAGTTGTTTACACTCATACTGCTGAAGGTGGGGCGCTGCAAGGAGTTGACGACTTCTCCTACTACTATACAAACAGGGTTGCAGATTTAGAATCAAGAAATTCCTTGAACTGTAATTATCCTATCGTTCAGAGGATGATTTTAGATAGTCTGCGGCACTGGGTGACCGAGTTTCACATTGATGGTTTTTGTTTCGTAAATGCTTCATTTCTACTCAGAGGGTTTCATGGCGAAATATTGTCTCGCCCTCCCTTGGTTGAAGCAATATCCTTTGACCCATTACTTTCAAAGACCAAGATTATTGCAGATTGCTGGGACATGGAAGACACGACTCCAAAGGAAATATGCTTTCCTCATTGGAAAAGGTGGGCAGAGATAAATACAAAATTCTGTTCCGATGTAAGAAATTTTTTGAGAGGTGGAAGTCTTCTTAGTAATCTTGCAACACGGCTTTGTGGGAGTGGGGATATCTTCTCAACTGGCCGTGGCCCAGCTTTTTCTTTCAATTACATTGCCAGGAATTCTGGACTTCCTCTGGTAGACTTGGTCAGTTTCAGCAGTGATGAACTGACCTCAGAGTTAAGTTGGAATTGTGGGGAGGAAGGACCGACAAATAAAACTCCTGTCCTTGAAAGACGACTTAAACAAATCAGAAATTATCTATTTATTCTATATGTTTCATTGGGTGTCCCCGTTCTCAATATGGGAGATGAGTGTGGTCAATCTTCTGGTGGCTCCAAAGCACACGGTGACAGAAAACCATTTGATTGGAATTCACTGTCCACAGGTTTCGGTATTCAAATAACACAGTTCATCTCATTTTTGAGTTCACTGAGAACGCGACGAAGTGATATACTTCAAAGCAGGAACTTCTTGGAGGAAGAAAATATTGACTGGCAGGGAACTGAGCAGTCTCCACCGAGATGGGAAGATACATCCTGCAAATTCCTAGCAATGACATTGAGGACTGAGTCTTCTGGTGATCTATTTATGGTCTTTAATGCTGCCGGCAAGTCACAGAATGTTATCCTACCCCAGGTTAGTGAAGGAATGGCATGGCTTCGTTTGATTGATACAGCTCTTCCATTTCCTGGTTTCTTTTCAGAACGTGGTGAGCCAGTTGTTGAACAGACAACAGGATTGATTGCTTATGAAATGAGATCTCACAGTTGCATCTTGTTTGAAGCAAGAAGCCTAAGTGGTTAGCACCTCCCCACCTTCATCAGTTTCTATTAATACCAACTTTGTAATTATATAATTTGAGCTTCTGTAAAATAATGCCCTTGTATGATATTTCATTCTTCTCCTTATCTCTTGTTTATAGAACAATTTGTTTTCAATAAGATGATTTCTTATTGTTTTTGCTAACCATTTTCTGTAGCATTTTATATTTCACATATTACCTAACTCTGTTGATGGATAAAGTAGTCTCCCTCTTATTATAGTTAACTTAATTTAGAAGTTGAATTGTGATTAATTATGTTTTTATAATGAATGAATATTCTCTTAAACAATGATTAAAAAGGAACAAAACTGTTAATTACACATTGTTCAGAAAGAATACATATTCTGTAACTTGTGAAAAATTATTGTATTGCTTGAACATGCTAGTGTTTACGGATCCCTAAGACTCATCATATAAACAAAGCATCTCCTCCTGGTCACAAGCAATATGGCTACCATTTCAAATTAATAGCTAAATCTAGCAGAGCCTCTACTTGCTTAATCGTCCGTTGCTTCTCTTGTTGCTTCAGCTTGTATGCAACAGATTCAGGATCAAACCCTTCAATATTCTGTTCTTGCCTTTGCTCATCCCGAACTTCCTGGAGCAAAGCGTCCACCTCCCTTACAAAATCCACCCTCAATAGAATATCATCTGATTCTAGTGGTGGTTGCAGTGGTCCTTCATGCTGTTTGAAAGAAATTTGGCAGTTTTTTTAAAGATGTAGTTCGTTTTCAAATTGGAAAATATGACCAGTTTTTCCAAACTAATGAGTAATTTGCCTATCATAACATACCTTATCAATGTCAAAACCTGCTGGAACAAGAATGCTAAACGGATCTTCTCGGGGAAAGGCATCAATCATGCATTTTTTGCATTCCTTCAGCCATCCTTCATCATCAAAACCATCATGCATGTTCAAAAGATCGTTCAGCAATCTCATGGCTGGAGACGCTTCCCGTTTCAAAATTTCCATCTGAAATGCAATCACTAATCAAATTTCCATTCCTCCCCTTCAAAAAATGAATGATAAAACTAAGTTAAACACTACACAGCATGATAACTGTTCAAAACACTGCAACAAGCTGCCAATTTTAATGAACTAAACAATCTATGCTGTGACACTACGCATCACTCAGAATGCAAAGTTGAGCAGATAAAAAAAGAGATGAAAACAAAAGAAACACAAAATCCCCCTCCCCAGGATACAAGATATCCAGCTTTGCTAGATTCAGAAGAGGGATGCATATTTTTGCTATTCTGCTTTTCTGGAAAGAAGCGGCTTATAATATGGCTCTTATGTGTGACTGACTCCAGAGGAGCTCTATTACTGGCATTAGGGTAGGGCATGTTGGAAATGGATATATATTTATATGTGTTGGACTCGACAATTTTCATAGCATTTTACAGGTTTTGGTCTAAACTGGAGCGACCAAGTGCCACATCCTTGTCCGAGTATCAAATATCCAATATGGGTACTTTGGGAAAATGAAGAGTCTGGGTAATATAGCAGAGGAGGAATCTTAACTATTGTTAAGGTTATGAAGAATGGAATATAACACATAAGCAAGATATTATAGACCAGACAAAACTTAACATGTAAAACAAAACATCAATTCTATAAGAGCACTGAACTGCCAGCTTCAAAAGACAGCTCAATCATGAAAATATTATTTCTCATGAAATGAAGTTCTTTAGACATAGAGACAGGTAAAACCAACTACCAAAGTTTACAATAACATTGATGCAAGCCAGATGGTGCTTGTAATATATGAATTGGAGAATACCTCAACTCTTCTGTATAAAAGATCAAGGCTTCTAATGGCGTCCTTTTCTTCCTGGCAATAATAGATCAATGTGTCAACAAGCAAGACAGCACTCATGCAAACGCACATATATCTAAATCAGGTTTTCTTTCACCAGGCCTATGACACCATTTTTCACAAATAAATCATCCCTATGATGGTAATTCTTCAATATATAATAAAGGTGATATGATTCACTAACATCACGTCGAGCAAGATCAAGGCGGTTCCATATGACCATTAGAACAAGTTCAGTCAGTTCTCCTTTCTCAGCAGCTTCCTCAATTTTCTGCAAAAAATCAAGTTCACAACAGCTAAGAACATTGATAATTAAACAGGATTAACTTTCACTCAAATTATTATCCTCAGAAAAATTCTGGAGAAGAAACAGAAAATAAACTATCCAAATATCAAGAATACAAAAATTATTTTCCCATAGGATAACAACAAAAGCATAAAACACTTTGGAGGATCCTTTTTAATCACTCTCTCCCGTCCACTGCTTTACAAACATAAAAGACATTCCAATTCAAAACTATAGCCTGTTGCCAGAATATGCAGTGTGAAGTACATTAAGGATTCCCAATAGAAACCTGCAGACCCACAGCTGTGCAGCCAAAATGTTTCTCAAAATGTTCACGTCAAGCCTGTTTCTAAATGTTCAAGTCAAGCTAAAAGATGTTCTAAGTTCTAACTACCAAGTGATCCAATGGTCCATCTCATTTAATTGCTGAATGCAATGCACATTACATACATATAGGAGTAGGGACGACCACATTTTTAATTTGACACATACTCATCATTTTAAAGCATAAAGTTGTAGATTGAAAAATAACTGTCAGCTCATATTATCTCTTCATTTGTAAATGTTGATTACCTCTTCTACTTCTTCTTCAGCTCTTATAAAGCTTGAAACCCATTTTCTTGCTTTTATAACATCTTCTTGTGGGTACCTTTAATCCATAAAATAATAAAAAGCAACTAATACAATAACCAACAACACAAAAACTAAAGAAAAAAAATTCTAGTAACATCAAAATAAAAAAAATTGCATCCAAATACAATATATTCAGCACCAAAACAGCCAAAAAAACTCCAAAATTTCTGTTTTAGCACATTCAAATCAAAAATCATCAACTTGTATATACAACTGCATTTTAATTAATAAAATATCCCTCAACAACAAATGCTATGTTCTCCACAGTTAAGTTTAACTTTGAATGCAATTGAAATGTAATCCAAGACCATTAAACCAGAAAATTCACACTCATTTTAGCATCAAAATTGTGAAGGCCACCGTTACTTTTCCAATAAAATTACAACTCAGAAAATCACATTCAAATTCTGATATAAGCAACAAACAACATTACTAAAACTAATAAAACTGCAGAAAAGAAAGTCAAGTTTAGCAGAGATTCTTTCTATTAGGTTTTGAATCAAGTTGTATATACAAGCAATTTTCTCAACCAATTAGTAAGCAATTACTTGCACCATTGTCTCCTTTAACCAGAAGCAAAAATCAATCAAAATCTAAACATGAAAATCCATAAAAATCAACAGAAATATAAGAATTTAACTCTGTTTTTAACGGTTTTTAAAAAGAAATAACAGAAACTAGCAAACATATGTACCGAAATTTAGCATAGATCTGGATAAAAAATAAGATTATACTGTTATAATTTTAGTAAACGATTGGTCCTGTTATAGAAATTTTACCTCTCCACCGTCTTCATCGTCGTCGTCATCATCGTTATCGTTGTCGTCGTCTCTGCCTTCACCTTCATCGTCATCGTCTTCGTCTTCGTCGTCGTCTTCATCTGCCTCATCATCTACCGTCTGAAACGGTGGCCCAGAAGATTGCAAGACTTGAACTTCATCATCGTCATCATCTTCGTCTTCGGCTCCCTCGTCATCATCATCGCCATCGTCCGATTAAAGAAACGAGAAGAAGAAGGTCGAGAAGAGTGAAAGTATACAGAGAGAATGGAGAAGAAAGTTGAGCGCGTAGACGTAAAAAACAAAAATAACGAAGGGGACTTATTTTTCTCATAAATCTTTGCCAACAGTATTAGTTTTGTGAAAAGATTAAAAAGGATTTATTTTGTCAATAAAATTTAAAAGGGGTCTATTTTTGTATTTTTCTCTATTATTTATTTAATTTCCCATTGAATTTTCTCAAGCCACCAATCGACAAATATAAAGTTGGAACTATAGCGCCTTGATCTTGAACTCCACTAGTATTTAGGCAGGCTTGGGATCCAGTCTCAACATGCGAGCTTAATAAACCTAAAATATTCTTGTATCTACAGGAACACCTTTCAATGTTGAATCTAAGCCAAATGGCATGCCGCCGCATTGCATCACCTCATATTTACTTTCTTTTCCCTTTTCTTTTATTGTTTTATTTTTTAATTTAATCCCATATCTGAAAACTTAATCTTCGGATTACTTTGGTTCAAGATTAGTGTCTTTACAGTTAGGACTAAAATGGAGTCACTTTTAAATTTTTCTTAATTTATTCCTAAATAAATTAATTAATTAAGGTGGCGACTCATTCAAATTATTTTCGTGTTCAACGAGCCCCCTCTTTTTAGGGTTTTATTCAAACCCAATTTTGGGGTTATGGTCACAAGTAATAATTAATTTTTTATCTACTCATTCTTCTGGAACATCCTTTTTTTTATTTTTCACATGATGTTACTAGTGCATGACTACGTTTAAAGTTATTTAACGAATCAAATTTATACGGATCGAGACATGACGAAAAACTTAAGATTGACACCTTTAATTCTTATGGTGCTACATTCCCACAAATACTATTGGAACAGCTTTAATTGTATCAAATCCTGTTTTATGACCAATTCTGAAAAAAGTAATTGCCACATTAATTATTAAAAAAAAAATCCATAAAAGTGGCATCTTTCTAGGAAGCAAAATTCCATATCATAAATTTGAGAATTTTGAGTGGGATCATAATAAGAAAATCCAAAATTTGAATTTTTGCGGTAAGTTTAAATTGGGAGATTGAGAATATTAATTTTGAGTTTTTTTTTTTCACGAAATTTTGATTTTTGGATATCAAATATGCAATTCTCCATGTAATAATTGTGTAACATTAGTATGTATTTTTATTTAAGGACAGGATATTTGAGTACTCTTAAAGTGGAACAAAACAATAATCATCTATGTGAGCAACGGTTATATTTTTTAAAAATATATATATAGTACGTTTGATTTTATTTTTAAAGTCAAAAATTTAATGTTATAAAAATTATAAAATTAAAATATGTTTTTTAAGCATCTTTAATATATTAAAACTCAATTTTATTTTCTAAATCTCAATTTAGTAAAACCGACCGTAACCAGTGTGCCCTTTATCTTCCACCAGTTCACAAACACTCTGCCAAAAGCAGACAAATAAACATCTAGCTGTTGACCACTCGCGTACACAGGTGAGAAACAGCAGTACATAGTTTTCGCGGGACAATACGAGTGCGACGTCGTTTACTGTTGAAATAAACGGTCCGAAGGCTTCACATTCACTAGCGCCTCCAGCTGTACCTCCTCTGTCCTTCCTTATCCACCCGTATACGTCATTATTGTTTCCTTCTAGAACAACCTACAAACATTTTAACAATTTTCATTATTTTGATCTATAGTACTAATTTATGCTAATTTTCATCCATGGTATCCCAATTTTAGGGTGTAAGTTGTGATAACTCAATTTTAAAATTTAACGGTGACGTATCTCAACTTTCAAAAATGTAACATCAGTGGTACTTTTAGCCAATTTTACACTCTTCAACTGATTAAAGGCACCAATTTATAATTTTCCAACTTTTAAAAACATAATACTGGTGGTACTCCAAATTAAATTTTTGTTTGAAGCATATATTAGAGAAAAAATATATCAAATTGAAGAGCTCGTCATTAGTAATTGGAATATAGCTTTATTTTTTACAGATGCACGGTTTGATCAAAAAATATAAAAAAAAACAATGGTCTAAATATAATTAATAAATATAATTATTTATCAGTTTTTAATCATAATGATTTAGTGGGTTTTTTAAATAAATATGTCTTTTTAGTATAATTCATTTAATAATAAATAAAAAAAAAGTCAGCCCGCTGCACGAAGAGTTGGACCTAAAGCTATATATAGGCAGTTTTATCCTGTATTTTTTACAAAAGGTATTATTATTAATTATATTATTAAAAAATAAAAAAAATAACACATATTACAACAGCAAAGCAACAAACAATAACATCGACACTCCACACTTTAATATGTATTATTTTGTATTATGGTCCCTCATCAACAAACAATAACGTCAAGCTCTTCAATTTGGGTTTTTTTTTTTTTCTTTGATATATGCTGGAAACAGAAATTAAACTTGGCATACCACTAGAATTATGTTTTGAAAGTTGAAAAATTACAATTTGGTGCTTATAATTGATTAAAGAGTGCATAATTGGTCAATGGTACCACATGTGTTACGTTTTTAAAAGTTGAGGTACGACAGCATTAAATTTTAAAGTTAGGATATCATGATATTACGCACTCTAAATTGGTACCATAAATGAAAATTAGCCTAAATCTATTATTATTATTATTATTATTATTATTATTATTTATGATAAAATATAAAAACATGTCATATTTAGGAGTATCTTTTGCTATTAACATTTTTTCAAAGTATCTCTAGTTTAAATGATTAGAATGGTGCAAATTTTGACATGAGATCAAAGGTTCATAATCTAATTTAGAAAAAAAATTTAATTTGCTGATAAAATTTTATTTTCTTTTTTTCAAAATTTTTAATCCAACGATTAATTGATTTGGAAATCTATATTGAAGTTATTTATAGACTTATTAGATTAAGTGATGATGCTGATGTATTTAGTCAATTTTCTTTTTTGTAAATTTCGTTTCATTGTACTTAATATTTAATATTTTTTAATACAATTTCATTTAATAACTAAATTATTGTTGGTTATAATTAAAAATAAAAATCAAATACTCATTATAAATGTGTTATTTTTATCTTAAAAATTAAAGTCAAAATATATAATTAAATAATTTAACTAATTTTAAAAAATTGATACACAGTAGCTTATTTTCATTTTAATTATATATATACACACAAATGGGACATTCTTTTTCAAAAAAAATCTATATTTTATGGATTGAATTATCTTTATTTTATTATTTATTTTTATTAATTCAAAATGATGCAAACATCATTCCCTCCCCCAGCAGACATCATCCCCTCCCCCAGCAGACATCATCATAGTAGCAAATTTTGGCTTCTCACAAATCATTACATACATCGAACCAGTTTGACTATGCAATAAGGGAAAAGTGTGAGCACCAAAATTTGCAACCTTGGTTAGATAGTCAATAATAAGCTTTCAGCTTGACACGTCATAGAACTAGCATCCCGGATGAAAAAATGGATCACGAAACTGAAGAAATAGAGTCAAAATGGGCTGAAGAGGATAAAAAAATTAGTGAACTAAAACCCAACCGGTAGCCCACCATTCACCAATGACCTCTAGTCACCATTGATGATCTCTATCCATCGATGACAATTGCCAGTTTTCATGTCTATTATGCGTGTCTAGTGCATATACAGTGCACATATAGCCCAAATATAATGTATTTGGACCCATTTTTAGCCTTTCTTTATCCTTAAGCATCCTCCAAACTTCCTGTTTAGCACAAACATAGCCTTCTTGAATAGCTTTTCTCCCTATTTTTGCATTCAAACCTCCCCTATAAATACCCTACACCCCCATACGAATTAGACATAGAGAAGCTCCCAAAAAAACATTGAAAGCTCACACCACATCTCTTATTTTTCCCTTCTAGCCTCCTGCCTTCAAGTTCTTGATTAGTTCCTTTGGAGTTCTCCATAATTCGCCTCATATCCGGATGAATTGGTGATCGATAGTCCAACTCAAGCTCTGTCGGCGCTCAAGTATAGTTTACTCCCTAGTTTATTTATTATTTATTTAATTTCCCATTTAATTTCCTGTTTAATTTCCTTGAGCTACTAATCCAAAAGTATAAAGTTGGAACTAAAATTCCCTGATATTGAATTCATCTCAGGCATGTAGGCAAGCTTGGAATCCAATCCCAAGCTGCGGGCCTAATAAACCTAAAACATTCTTTTGTCTAAAGGAGCACCTTTCAATGTTGGATCTTAGCCGAATGGTGTGCCACCCACATCGCATTACCTTAGATTTGCTTTCTTTTCCCTTTTCTTTTATTGTTTTATTATTTTAATTAAACCTTACATCTGAAAATCTAATCTCCTGATCTACTTTGGTTTGAGATTAGTGTCTTTTTCATTAAAACTAAACCGAAGTCACTTTTAGGTTTTCCTTAGATTTTCGGGAATAAATGAATTAAGGTGGCAACTCCTTCAAATTATTTTCGTGTTCAACTAGCCCCTCTTTTTAGCCTTTTATTCAAACTCGATTTTTGGGTCGTGGTCACAAGTAACAATTAATTTTTATTTACTCATTCTTCTGAAACATCTTTCTTTTTTTGGATTTTCCACACACTGTCTCCACTGCATAACTATATTTAAAGTCGTTTAACTAACCAAACTTATCCAAATTGAGACATGACGAAAACCATTAAAGTTGGTGCATTTGAGCCTTAGGTGCTGCATTTTCACGGATACTATTAGAATAGCTTTAATTGTATCAAGTCCCATTTTATGACCAATTCTGAAAAAGTAATTATCAATATATATATATATATATATATATATATCCATAAAATTGGCATCTTTCTAGGATGCAAAATTCCATATCATAAATTTGAGAATTTTGAGTAGGACCATAATAAGAAAACCCAAAATTTGGATTTTTGTGGTAAGTTTAAATTCGGAGATCGAGGATATTCATTTTGAGTTTTTTTTTTTTTACAAAATTTTGATTTTTGGATATGAAATATGCAATTCTCCATTTAATAATTGAGTAACATTATTATTATTATTATTATTATTATTATTATTATTATTATTAGTTTAGAGGGATGGAATTTTTTAGTATTCCTAAACATGGGCGAACCCATCCTTTGCCGAGATGGGCTCAAGCCTACCTTAGATTTATGAAAGTCTATATATATATATATATATATATATATATATATATAAATTGCCACCAATGAGAAAAAGGTCCCCTCAAAAAATATTGAAAGTTTTGAAAATTAAGCCCACACCCACGTCCTCTTGAGCCCACTCTATAATTATCTCAAACCAAATAAAATTAATCTCCAAATATAGTTATTACTTTATACAATGATATAAAAGTCTTAGATATGATTCCACTCATTATCCTAAAAACTATCACTTTTTGATAACAAAGTATCAAATAGAGTTTCATCCATCACTTTCATGGGAACAAAGCTTCATTCTAAGCTTTTTTTTTAAAAAAAAATTTTATTTTAGTGAATTTTTTTATTAGTTAGATGAATATTTTTTTTAGAAAGAAAGTGATATTATTGTTGTTTTTCATTATATACTTATATATAAAGTACTATCTATAATTTTATACTGATCTAAAATTTATTTTTAGTTTATTTAATATTAATTATTTTGTCAAATATTGAATATATGTTTTAATTATGAATATTTGAATAGATGAATTTTGTTCATAATAATTTACTTTGTAAAATATAAATTAGGAATATAATTTATTTTTTCATTTCTTTACATTCACTTTTTATTAATACTAATAAAATCAGCTTTTTATCAATTTTAATAATAAATAATTACTAATAATTTAAAAAATTTATTTTTTCATCAATATTAATAAAAAATAATTATAAATAATTATAAAACTTACTATAATTAAAAATATAAAAAATTAAAAAATACATTAAAAAATTATAAAAAATTGATAAAAACGGCAGCAGCAGCATGTCAATTTTTTGGTGTATGCATAAATACAAATCTTCTATGCAATTTCAATGTATGAATCACTTAAATTAAATCCCTAAACCATTGCCTTCTTTATCTCCCGCAAGTTCAGAAACATTCTGCCAAAAGCAGACAAATAAACATCTAGCTGTTGGCCAATTGCGTACACAGATGAGACAGCAGTACATAGTTTTCTTGGGCCAATACGAGTGCGACGTCGTTTACTCTTCAAAATAAATGGTCAGAATAGTTCAAATTGACTAGCGCCTCCAGCTGTCCCTCCTCTGTCCTTCCTTACCCATCCGTATACGTCAGTATTGTTTCTTTGTAGAACAACCAACAAACGTTTTAATAATTTTCATTATTTTGTTCGACGACAATATATGGCTCTGCCCCCTTCCTTCCCCATATCTAAGAAAAAAAATAAATTTCATTATTTTTTTATATAGTACTAATTTATGTGCTAATTTTGATCCATTGTACCCCAACTTTGAGGTGTGTAATGTTGGGATACCTCAATTTCAAAATTTAACGATGATGTATCTCAACTTTTAAAAATGTAACATCAGAGGTACTTTTAGCCAATTTTACACTCTTCAACTAATTATAGGGACCAATTTATAATTTTTCAACTTTTAAAA
The DNA here is from genome assembly GCA_949640765.1 of Croton laevigatus. Classification (NCBI taxonomy): domain Eukaryota; kingdom Viridiplantae; phylum Streptophyta; class Magnoliopsida; order Malpighiales; family Euphorbiaceae; genus Croton; species Croton laevigatus. The sequence continues at coordinate 25,920 of CATIWJ010111080.1, forward strand.
ACATAACATCGGTAGTACCTCAAATTTAATTTTTGTTTCTAGTACAGATCGAAGAAAAATATATCAAATTGAAAAGCTTATTGAGAGTAATCGGAATATAGCTTTATATTTAACATATGCACCGTTTGGTTAAAAAATGTAAAAAACCGATGGACTAAATTTAATTAATAAATATGATAATTTATTATTTTTTAATCATAATGATTTATTTTTTTAATGAATGTGTCATTTTAGGATAATTCATTTAATAATAAATAAATAAAAAGTCAGCCTGCATAAAGAGTTGGACCCAAAGATATATGTAGACAGTTTTACCCTGTATTTTTCTATGACAGGTATTATTATTATTAATATTATTTAAAAAATAAAAAAATAATACATATTGCAAAAGCAAAGCAAGAGACTCTAACATCGACACTTCACACTTTAATATGTATTATTTTTTATTTTTATTACAATAATATAATATAATAATTATTATAATTTTTTTAAAATTGATTATTATAATATAAACTATAATATATTATATTATTATAATAAAAATAAAAAACAAAAATACGTCTCATTTGGTGTCAAAATTTTCCATTTATTTTAATTATAATTATTTTTGGTGGTCAGATGACGACTTTAAGTATCAAAATTGACATTTGATATAAACTTTAGCCTGTTTCGTTGCTATTTTCGGTGAGCAAGATAAAATTTGGCATATCGATTTTTTCACATTTTTCCAGCCAACCGTGCATCATCTATTTTTTTTTTTTTTTAAAAAAGAAAGTCATATTTTGATTCCTCACGAAGAATTCTTCAATTTGGCATTTTTTCACTTTGATCTATGCCGGAAACGGAAATTAAACTTAGCATACCACTAGTATTACGTTTTTTAAAATTGAAAAATTACAATTTGGTACTTATAATTGGTTGAAGAGTGCATAACTAGCGAGGGGTATCACCGGAGTTACGTTTTGAGAATTGACATACGACGGCATTAAATTTTAAAGTTAGGGTATCATAATATTATATACTCTAA
>CATIWJ010111081.1:0-12279 GCA_949640765.1 Croton laevigatus
TTTAATTATAACTAATTAATCATTATAATATTAATTTAAAATTACTTATAATTTAAGAGGAATTTAAAATATTTTTATAATAACTTAGCAATAGTTATTATTTAATTTAATGATCATAACAATGATTTATTATTAAAACTAAAATAATTATTACAAAATAACACATAAGGGTTTGAAAGATCATATTGGGCCGCGTGATCTTGTAATTCCTTTGAAATTATATATGTTATAGATTGATACTTAACTGTGTTAATATAATAATTTAATGGCGCTGATAGATGAATTGCAAAATAAACAAATAAATTTATAAATACCGTAATGCGTTTATATTTTTTTCCAAGTTTAGTGTTGAAATCTTTCTCTGGATTAATTTGAAAGAAAAAAAAAAAACTCTAATACTCCAATCTCTTTGTGATATTTCAATGATATTTCAGGAGAATCGATTGAATCATCCATATTACTATAGTAGAATGAGTAATATTATGAATAAATTTTGGTATTTTTTACAGAAATGTGGGTATCATTGACTCTAACGAAGCAGAGTTTGAGGCTATTTTATTATCTTTGAAAATTTTTTATAAGTCGAGGTTGAGATCAATGTCTCTTTCTGTCGAAACTGATTCTAATAATGCCCTTTTGAGTATCAAACAAGTGCCCCAGACCATGGCAATGGTGGAAGAAATTTAACTTGCTAGATTCTTTTGCAGATCACTTTGCTTGTAAAGGTGTGGATACAGCGGAACCTTACTTAGCTTGGTTGCAATTATGGCGTGTGAATTTTGGTTTCTTTTCTCTTTTCACGGGAGATGGCTTGTTGTTTTTTCTTTTTATTCGAATTGTAACCGAGGTTCTCCAGATTTTTTTCACCTAACATTCTCGGGTTAGGTTAGGATTTTATGTGGGGTGTCGGTGTAGAAAATCTGAGTATGTTAAGTTTTTCTTCAATTTAATATAAATAAAAATTTTTTGTTAATAAAAAAAATATAATTAATAAATTCTTACCCGAGATCATATAGAGATAAAATTATATATTATTAAGGTTTTTTATTCCTGTTCTTATACGAGTATGGGTTCATAAATACTACATCCATCTCAGAATATAAATTCATTTTTTATTTTAAAGTATTCTAAAATATAAGTCACTTTTTATATTTATACTAGCAATAAAGGTTATTTTTCTGAGATTACTCCTCATAAACGAGGAAAGTGGAGATTTTGAGTACATTAAAATAAGGTATTTTATAAATGGGAGAAATTTTACGCTTTTTTTTAAAATGTATCACTAGAAATAGGATTATATTTTGGGATAGAAGTACTAACTTTTATTAGGAATTGTATTGGTGTAACATGACCGGTAAAAATCAACTACCTATCAGTCCATCACTGTATCTTAAAAAAAAAAAAAAATTAATCAATTTTTTTAGTAATGCATAGAATTTTTTTTTTTTTAAGCTTTCATCTATTGCAAGAAAAGAATTAATGTCATATTCTTACATCTATTTTGTACTCTATCTATTGTGTAACATGTGGGAATCTCATCATTTACATTTCATTAACACGATTCTACTTTATATTGTGAAAACTAACGTAACAAAACAATAGAAATATAAGAATATTTTTGCACAATATATCTTAACCATTTAAAAGCTATAATTGCTATGTTAAAAAAAAAAAAAAAAAGCTATAATTGCATAAATTAGTTGTCACGACTCAACTCAAGGCCGCGATCGACGTGCAGCTACACCGAAATCTGACCACACAAATCTTCAAAATGATCCACCTTAACTGTCTTTGTCAACTACTTATGTTTGGATGGGGTGAGGGAGGGGTAATTAATGGAACGGTAAGAGAGGGTAAGGAGGGGGAAGGGTAAGGAAGGGTACATTAAAAAATTAGTGATGTTTGGAAAGAGATTAGCTTACCCTCCTTACCTCTGCTTACACTCCAATTTGAGGGGTAAGAAAATTAGAGTTTTGAGGGGTAAGGGAGGGTAAGGCTTACCCCTCCTTACCTTTATGTACCCTCGTGTAACCTCTTCCCAAACAGGGGTACGGGTGAGCTTACCTTTCCTTACCTTTACTTACTCTCCCTTACCCTCAATCCAAACAGGCTGTTAAACCCAAATTCACTGGTCTAAAATGGTTTACCCATGTTGACTAAGCAATTATGTGGTCTAACTTATATATCATATCAAATATCAATCAATATCCGATGTGAGATTTCACATTAGTAGTAACGAGATACCGAATAATAATAATAATATATACTGCCTCCGCATTTTTCATTTTTTTACACTAAAAAATGTATGATTAGATTCAAGTTTGGTGTTGATCGTTTGATGGGTTAGGTTTAGTATGCATACCAATATATGCATACTAAAAAGTATATTTCCTTTTGAAATGAAACGGTCAAATATTATTGTATAAGATAGGTTACAAATTCTTTTGAAAGTACAAGAAGCTAAAGTGAAAAGAAGAGGGAATAAGAATGTCTCCTAGCTTATATATTTAAATTATGTATCAAATGAGCAATCTATATTCTTCTTCTTCTTCTTTTTCTTACTGTTTTTTCTTCTGTTTGAAGATAAAACGAATAATTATATAGCTCAAAGAAATGTAGCCTCAATTTGCACGTGCTCCTTTTTTTTTTTATGATAAAGCAGAATCTAATAATAATAAGTTCACTCAATCTAGTAATAATAAGCAGAGTCTATGACTGCCTCGTATAATTCTTTTCTAATGATGCAATAACCGATCACCGAATTGATTCATTTTCAGCCCGATGAGCTGGTTTCGTTGGTTAATCATTTCTCACCGAGTGCTACTACATGAGTGCTACTACATGACGATGATTTCAATCCTTTTCCGCACCTAAAAAACTCAAGACCGGACAAAAAAAAAAGCTTAAATTGACGAAAATCAAAGCGAATCGAATTGAACTGAACCAACAAGCCAAGCCACCACTTGCTGATATGTGACATGTAGTACACCACCACTAGAAGTGTGCAAATTCGATTCACCGAACTGAACCGATGGCGTACTAAATATATTCGGATGGATATATGAACTGATATGAGAGAAGGCGAACTGATCCGAAAAGAACCAAACGGTTTGGATTGGAAAAAATTGTATGTGGCATTGAATTTTGGATATGCCTTATAATTGGCAAGTTTAGTTCTAAAATCTCAAACCTAACATTACTGCCTTATAATTTGGGAAAATTATTAAAGCAATAATAAAAAGAAAATCTAAAATTATTAATTGTATTATTTCACCAAAGATAATTATTTCAAACCAAAATTTATGTGAAGTTTGTATTTTGATAATTAATTGCGAATTTTATATTTTGTATAGGTTCGTGGTTCGGTTAGAACCAAAGTCAAATGTATAGGGTCGGACATTTGTGGAATATGGACCAAACCTAACAAATAGGATATTCAAAAATTTAGTTCGGTTCAGTTTGGCAGTTGACAGTTTCTCTCTCTCTCTCTACCCCTGGGCGGGCGGGGTATGTCACATCCGAAACATGAAAATAACTTTTTAAAAATAATTTCCAATACAATTATTGTACATATTACAACATGATAATCCTTATTACAACATAATAGGGCCTGATATATTGGCTGAAAAACTAGCATAGACTGAGAGAAGTTAAGGATAAAATTTATTTGAATTTTAATAGAAAATTATGAATAATATTATTAAAGTAGTACCCTTGATAGAATATAATTTGACTTTATTACTATTATTTTTATTATATTCAAAATATTATTAGGATAAATTATTTAATTAATTATTTAACGGAGGCTTTATAAGAATTTTTTGTTGAAAATATTTTAATTTTATATTTAAATTAAAATCACTTTTATCAAATAATAATAGAATGTGATTATAAATATGAATTAAAATTATATTTTTTATTTAAATTTATTATTATATAATTCATATCTTAATTTTAGTAAGAGAAATAATTAATTATTTATTTATATAATTAAAAATAATATTCCATAGTAGAATAGAATTATGCATATTAGTTAAAATAATATTATTTAATAGTGTATGGTTTAATATTATTTATTATTATTTTATTGTAATCAAAATTTTAATACACAAATTATTAATTATTACTTTATGTAATTAACAATTGTATTTCTTAATATAATATGACAATAAATATAAATTATAATTTTATTCCTTAATATTTTATTTTTAAAATTTATTTATTGTTATATTATTGTAATTTAAATTTTAATACGGTATATTAATTAATTATTTGATGAATAATATAATTAAAAATTATATTCCTTTATAGAAGCTTGATTATGAATATGAATTGAAATAACATTATTTGGTAGTTTATAATTTGATTTTATTTTTTTTATTTTATTATAATCAAAATTTTAATAGATAAATTAATTAAATAATTAATTATATAATAAAATATAGTATTCACATGAATATGAATTAAAATAATATTTTTAATCAAATAAAGTTTGAATTTGTTGTTATTTTTATTACAATGTGATCGTTAATAACGTAAAATAATTAATTACATGTAATCATTTAAAGATAATTTTACCTTAAAATTGTAAATTTAGTAGGAACATTTTATAAAATGTCAAATGTCCCTCCTAATTCATACGTTAATATATACTATAGATATATTTAGATAGATGAGTAAGGCTATAGATCTCGCAGTGATATCTCTTGCACTTATTATTGTTATTGTTATTTTTAATCTTATATGTATTCAATGAATTCTACATATGAAGTACCGAGATCATGAGAAGAGGATTGATGTTTGCAGAATTTAACTTTATATTATTATGAATTATATACCATTGCAAATTTAAAATTATAAAGTATTTTGTATCTAATAAAGGGTTAATTTAAAAGTATGAAGATCTCTCACTTTACTCTCTGTGTGTGTGTATATATATATAGAGTCGATTGTGGTGTTGTTTTCTATTGTCTATCTTGCAAATAGGTAGCTAATCAAATGGAAGGAATGTTGACGGATTGGGCACATTCTCTTGCTACTAAATTTAATGAAGCTAAGGAACAAATTCAGCACGAATTTAATGAAGCTAAGGAACAAATTCAGCACGACTTTAAAGAACTTAAGGAAGGATATCAGCAGGCTGCGGATGCTAGCATTATGATTTTTACATATATACTTGAGGAGGTTCGGTTTCCACTGATGACGGTAATACCCCAACTCGGAAGAAACCAAACACGAGATTATTTTGCAAAGCTGAGAGGGAATGCCTACATTCCTCGTCTTGTTTCGTTCGGACCTTACCACCACAAGTGGTATGAATCCATGAAAACGGAGAATGAGAGAGGTGCATTGAAGGTAATAGAGGAACAAAAGATGCGGGTATTTTCTGTCTTCTCTGATAAGAGATTGGGTTTAGAAAAGGACGATGAATTTTTGGCTCCAACTATGGATTCAGAAAAGGTCCGTAAATTTTTTGCTCCAATTAAAGATTATCTAACGCAATTTTACACTGATATTAAGGGAAAATGGTCTGGATCTGATTTCATACAAATGATGTTTCTTGATGGTTATTTCATGCTGAAAATATTGCGCTTTTCTGAGGAAGATGTGCACGATACTTCTGATCCCATTTTTAACCCCCGACAGATGGCTGTTTGCGAGCCGGTAATCAGAACTGATATGATGCTGCTTGATAATCAACTGCCCTTAAAACTTCTTGAAAGGTTCTTAGAATGTGAAGGCAAAACCGAGGTACGTGTAGGGGTGATAATTCGGTACCAAATACCGAATCGTCATTTACCGAATCTTTTAAAATTTATTGAATTTATTTTACAGCACGGTACATTCAAACATTTTTAATAAAATAAATTTTTTAAAAAAAAAGGGAAATATGAGTGAGGGAGTTTAAACCTTCGGACTGCTCCTTTTTCAAATAGGTAAGATCTTAAAAAAATCTCAATTTGTATCATAAATTTCGTACAGAATACCTTATATGAGTTGTTATTTTTGGGTTTACGTTTGATCCAAGTTTTAAAATATGAAGTCCAGTAATTACGATATAAAGATACAAAACAAATTATTATTCTAATAGAATCCTCCTTGTTTGTATGTGAAGGCCGAAGCAAAGGCTGAAGTGAAGAGACTGGTACTGAAATTTTATTTTCCGGAGAACCAAGGATTCGAACCTGACAAAGACGAAGAATGCGAGCACGTATTGGATCTATACAGAAAAAGCATTATGTTATCTAAAGCAACAAGCCCACCACCATGTGAAGACCAGAGCACATTGGAAAGTTCTGTTTTCAACCAAGGCCCTGAACTTTCAGCAACAGACCTACAAGAAAGAGGAATCAATTTCACCAGAAGCAGATCTAAAAAACTAAACGACATGACGTTTAAAAACGGAGTCCTCCAACTTCCGGATATACAAATTGGACTGTACGACACAGCTGAAGAAATTTGGCAAAATCTCATGGCTTTTGAGCTCCATCACGGGGGCGGTGAAGTAACTTCCTTCGTGCACTTCATGCACGTTTTGATCCCAACGGAAAACGACGTAGCTTTCTTAAGAAGAAAAGGGATTATTCAGCCTTCAGTTGAGGAAAAGAATCTGTTAATAGAAAAAGATGAGGAAAATAAGGCCATTGTTCAACATTTCAATTCTTTGTCGGAAAATATTTCCGGCAATCACTTTAACGTAATTAATGATGTTCGACAGCGGGTATATCTGCACTCAAAAAGACGGTGGAATAGGTTTTATGGGTATATTCGCCGGAATCTGACATTGGCGATTTTCAGTTTTATTGTTACTCCTCTAGCTTTAATCCTCACATTGATTCAGACCATATATTCAGTATATAGTGCCTACCATAAATAATTTACAATTATTGATTTCAATTGAATCATTTGTATTGATTCATGTGTGGTTTGAAAGGGTGTTGTCGATTTGTAATTCTGGTTGTGGTCGTATTGTATTTGTATTAGTAGTTTGGATTTGGTTTGATATTCCCATTTGATATTGTGTGTGTGTTTTCTTTACCGAGCAAATATTGCATCAGTGTATTAATATGTGTGTTTGAATAAAGGATTATTGTGTTGTTATTATTATTATTTTTAAATAATTGTGGATGAGAAATTTGAATCCCGTCCTTTTATATATATATATATATATATTTGTGTTTCTTTTATTACAGTATTATTTTATTATTTACTTAATTTGTTTTTGGCGAAATTAATAGTTTAATAGTGCACTTGAATATAACACTACATTTTCCTCCCTTTTTTTTTAAAAAAAAAAAAACTCCCTAATTTAAATTTCCGTATTTCCGTTGACATTTTCCTCATTCTATCTATTTTTTCTGTTAAAATAACTGTTAAAGGATCAAAATATAATTTTACGGACCTTTTGAAAGAGCTCAAAAAAATAAAAGACTATTTTGAATTTTTCCCTTCTTCAACATTCTTCTCTAATTTCCAACCCTAGCCGCAGCTCCTCCATCCCCACCACCTCAAGACTGCAACATCCACCGCCACCTCCGTCTACCACAAGCACCATCAACCTCTAGCCAGTTATTTCTGCCGCTGCCTCTATCCCCACCATCTCTAGAAATTGATGGATCAATTTAACTCAAGAAATCATACACAGCAGAGTGAATCAAAACCAGAGAACTTAAGAAATTTAACTTAAGCAACAATTTTTGTACCTGTAAACTCAAGACCAAAAAACAAATATTTAACTTAAGAAATCAAAACCAACAGAGTGAATCAATCGCAAGAACTCAAAACAATGAATTGGTGAAACAATAACCAAACCATACACAACAAATCATCAATCGCAATCAATATTTCAGACCATTATTTCTGAAAAACAAAACAACAGAACTCCAATGAGTTCTTCAAATTCACAATCAAGCAAAAATCAAAACATAACACCAATCAATTAGGTTCCCAAACAGCATCAATCATAATGAATTGAAGAATCAAATCTCAGCAAAGTTCAACGCAGAAATGAAGCTTCAATCGAAAATAAAAATAAGAAGATTATTGGTGTTCAAATCTTTGTTTGATTTTGCTCCTCCATCAATTTCAAATATGGAAGAGCTTGGTTGATTGGTGGTGGTGATTTCTAGGTCTGATGGCGGCCGGCCTTTCTTGCGCCTCCATCCGATCGGACCACGACGTATCTTCTGGTTTCGAACAACGAAATCCAAAAACAGTTACAATGGAAAAGAAGAACGATAAGCACTAGATCTACTTCTATTTCCTTTTGATTTTAGAAATCGAATGATAAACATCACAACAAATCCAGATCTATTTCAATTTCTTTTCGATTTTAGAAATCGAACGATAAGCACCAGAAGAGAAGAACTGCCTTTATTGAGGTCCGATCGGAGGGAGGCACAAGCAAGGCCGGCGGCAACCTCCTTTGGCGTCATGTTCCGATTTGGTCTGGCGGCTGTGTAGGGAGGCCGGTGGCTGAGTTATTTTTTTATTTTTTCTGACATACGATGGCTGAGTTAATCGTGGGAAGAGTAGAATGAATGAACCAAGGTTGAAGAAGAAAGGCAAATTTCTAAAATGGTCCCTTAGTTCTTGAGTTTTTAAAATGGTCTATAAAAATTACATTTCAGTACCTCTACCGTTATTTTAACAGAAAAATAGAAAAAATGGTATTTTTGTCAACGAAAATTTAAATTAGGGAGTTTTTTGTCTAAAAAAAAAGACAGGGAGAAAATGTAGATTTAGGTAAAACTTAGAGAGTTTTAGTAAAATATCCCTAGATTTTATTTATAGGGGCGGTTCTGGAGGGGTGCAAAGTGTTTGACCGCACAGGGCCCCTAAAAATAGAGAGCCTCAAAAATAGGGGGACGCATATTACATTTAATATTTTAAGAGAGGACAACTAGTAGACAATTTTGACCTCAAAATGTAAGGTCGAGGGTTCAATATGCGTTGATATTTTTTGGAAATAATTTATTTATTACATGCAGCACACTACAATTTATTTTAAGTGATTTGTTCAAACACTTTTAATGTTTTAATTAATTTTAGAATGTAATTTGACAATAAATTTTTGTCAAGTATTTTTTTCTATTAAAAGAAATTTTTTTTCTTTTAAATTGTGAATAGAGGGCTCCATTCTAAAAAATAATTGAAAAAAATAAAGAGGACCCTAAAACCTTTGCTCCGCCTTTAGTATAAGAAAAAGAGTTAATTAGTCAAAAGAAAGGGGATTACAATTTGAGCAATATCTAATTATTCAAAGGAATTTTAGTCAATATTTATCAGATTTTTTCCAAACCATGTGTAAGAATCCATAGATTATTTATGTTAGTTAGTAAGAGAATTCCTATATTTAAGAGGGGGAGTCTTGAGTTCTCTCATCCCCTCTCATCTTCTCTTATTTTCTAAGCATTTTATGGAAAATATTTACCTAGACCAAGTTCAATAATTTCATGAACCAAAACAAATAAAATTTTTCTTTTTTTCCAACTTTATCTTTTTTCTCAGTGAAAGTCATAACTACTCTCTTTACACTTAAAATTTGTTTTTAGCCTTTCATCATATTAGCTTAGTCCATTAAACAAGGTATAACATAGAATTTCCCACCATTCTATAATGTAGAGTGAAAATGGTTAGAGAGAAGAAAAGTGAGAGTGAGTTGTAATAGTGAAAGATGTCTTTTGTAATAGTTTTCTTTTAATCAAAGTTTTCTTTCACTTAAGTTCAATTCCATTACTTCAATTGACTCCTTTAATTTTTCCTACAATTGGTATCAGAGTCTTGATTATCAAAATCAAGAGAAATACCAAGACTATTTTAAGTACGCACTATAGTTGCAGCTTAGGCTAATCTTTCACATATGAAATAAATTTTCTTAGTATTTTATTTGATTGAGGTGATCATAGAAATCTTGCTCGTGCACAGTTTTAACTATAAAGTTTATTGTTTTTAAAATTTCTTGGTGAATCACAAAGCTGCTAAACCAAGACATTACGGCAAAATCAAGTAATGTTGGGAGCATGAGAAAGCTCAACAATAATGATTACGGCATATGAAAGACCTGCATAGTCATACCTGCAAGATTAGGACCTCTGATAATGTTAGTGGGTGGGATCCACTGAGTTGAAAAAAAAAAGGGGGAATCCCATATCGGGTAGATATAGGAAGTGGGGTGTGGAATTTTCTATATAAGGAAATTAATGTTTAAGTTTCTAAACACACCAAAAACACACTAAGTGTTTTATATTACATAATTATAGTTTATCTTTTGGAGTCCCTTGGAGTATAAATATTTGGCGTTTTGTGGGTGTCGGGTTAAAAAAATATTTTGTATTTGTGGTTATAACAATTTGCCGCATAGTGAATATTTTTCTTAGTTGTCGTTAGGCAACGACTATGGTTTTTCTCCATTTGGGGAGTTTTCCACATTAAATTATTGTGTTTTGTTCTCTTTAATTTTATCAGTTATTTTTTTATTTTTTCATTTGTTCTTGCTTAAAGATGGTTAGTCCGAAAGGCGAAAGAATAACGATATTTTTTTCCAACAAGTGGTATCAGAGCCTTGGTGGAGCAGAGCTTAAGTGGAGCTTTGGAAGCCTTGAAGTAAGAGGAGCTTTGCTGTGGTGTGCTTGAATATCGGTGGTGAAATAATTAATTATATGTCTAGGTAAATTCAGTCAAACGACACGAATTTGGTCTAAGGCAAGCAAATTTTAAGTGAGACTGTTGTGACTCCTCTACTTACCTAGGAATTTACCTGGTTTAATTTCTATTTCTAGTCCTTTATTAGCACAAAGTAAGCATGTCAACTATAAGATGTGACATTAAGAAATTTGACGGGAGAATGAATTTTGCATTATGGCAAGTGCAAGTCAAAGACGTATTGATCCAATCTGAATCGCATAAGGTTTTGCAAGGTAAACCAGTCAGCGGAAAGAATTCAAGAAAAGCCGATGGGAGTGGAGACTCAGGAAAATCCATGATTAGCGACGAAGAATGGGAGGAGCTAGATATGAAGGCGGCAAGTCAAATTCTCATGTGTATAGCAAAAAATGTTCTTGCTAATGTGGTTGGATTGTCCACGATAAAGGAGCTGTGGGAAAAACTTGAAGAATTGTACCAAGGAAAAAATATATCCAATAGGTTATATTTGAAGGAACAATTTCATACGTTGAAAATGGCGGAAGGTACAAAGCTGTCAGATCACCTGAGTGTCCTTAACAGCATCGTCTCTGAATTGAAAACTCTTGGAGTGCAAATCAAAGATGAAGATAAAGCTCTCCGGCTCATCCTGTCACTTTCTTTGACAGACTTAGGAAAATCCATGATTATCGATGAAGAATGGGAGGAGCTAGATATGAAGGCGGCAAGTCAAATTCTCATGTGTATAGCAAAAAATGTTCTTACTAATGTGGTTGGATTGTCCACAACAAAGGAGCTGTGAGAAAAACTTGAAGAATTGTACCAAGGAAAAAATATATCCAATAGGTTATATTTGAAGGAACAATTTCATACGTTGAAAATGGCGGAAGGTACAAAGCTGTCAGATCACCTGAGTGTCCTTAACAGCATCGTCTCTGAATTAAAAACTCTTGGAGTGCAAACCAAAGATGAAGATAAAGCTCTCCGGCTCATCCTGTCACTTTTTTTGACATATGAGCACATAAAGCCTGTTTTAAAATATAGTAGTAAGGAAGTGGTGTATGCGGATGTGGTCGGTAAGCTTGTTACTTAGGAGAGAAGACTGAATGATAAGGAAAGTAAATCATATGAAGATTCAGTTTTATTTACCGATAGCGGGAAAAAAAAGAAAGGCTCTGGAAAGAGAAAGGTGATCTGCTGGAAGTGCAGTCAAACTGGACATGTAAAGAAAGATTGCAAAATGATGGAGCTAATTCGACTAGAAGCTCTAACGTTGTTACTACCAATTTAATCTCCTATGGCGAAAGAGATTATGCATTCCCTCTGTAATTGAGAGATGTGTGTCCTTATGGCATGATTGCTACCCTTTGAGATGCCATGGAAGAGGACAAGTTATTGGTAGTTGGTCCATAGAAATGCACGCGGGCATTGATTGACAGTTGATGCAAGGTGTGTGGTGGAAAAAGTATGTCGATGGCTAATGAACTCTCTGAAAAGTCAACAGAAGGGTTGCACCATAAACTATTAGCGGGATATCGACATGGCCGGTGGAAAATTCTTGGGGTTTGTGAAGTAATTCTAAATGGCTATACTCTTTTATGGTGGAGTATGATAATTCTTGTTATTAGTATTATG
>CATIWJ010111096.1:0-73605 GCA_949640765.1 Croton laevigatus
GAAAAATTAGAGCAAGAATCGCATAAATTAAAACCTAATTTAATAACTCTCCTATCAGGAAACAAGTTAAACCCACAATTCAACCTAGGCTTCTATCAGAAAACACCCAAATTAAATTGTTATGCTAGAAGTATAAAATCAATAATGAAATAAATCAGAATTCAAAACCTAATCTTCTATCAGAAAATAATCAAGTAATAAAAACAATTCATTCATTCAAGCATTAAGAATAAGAAATCCACTTCTGACATAAATATCAATTTGCAAACAAAATTCTAAAGATACTGTATCCTGATAATCAAGGGATTGTGTTTCCCCTAACAAAAATAACTACTCTTCCATGGAGAAATCAAGAAAACACAAGTTTAAGAGAGAATACATTGTTTGAAAATAAAGATCAAAAAGAAGAAGAAGAAATCAAACTCTTAATCAAGAAAATCCAATGTTCTTCTTCAAGAATCCCAAAATCTCCAAGGAAAAACTCCCAAAAATCGTCCAAACTTATTCCCCAAGTTGTAAAAACCGTTCTCTTCTAGAAAAGGCTTCATCTCCTCTTTAAAAGATGTATTTTCGGCCTCCTTAACCTTCATGAATTCGTGGCCCTTAGATTAGATTATTAGGTTTCTTTAAAACCTGAGCCGTCCAGGTCTCACAGGGCTCTAGCAATCTCACAGGGTCCCTGTGAAACACACTGTCTTCCACGCTCTCTTTTCCACTTGCTTCTATTTCTTTTCCAAGTAATTTTCTCCACAAAAAACACTACAAAACAAACAAAATGACTAATATAAAGAGAAAACACATAAAAGAATAAAAATCAAACAAATAACATAATAAAACCCAATAAAAGCACATTAAACACATTAATAATAATACTAAAATATATATAAATTAGACATATATCATTACTCCTAATCTCTCTAGTGCTTAGGAGGGCAAGCTCATCATTTAGTTGTCATTAATATGTTTGATATCCCCGATCCCTGCTACTTATAAAATGGGGATGACCATTGTATCGATGTTCCCCATTCATTAATGACGTAATTACTCTTCTATCGTGTGACCTTTTAAACTTTCACTTCAACCTACTTTAAACATATTTCAACATTTCAAGCGAATTTGTTTCAGCAACAATACTTGAGCGAGTTCCTCTGTATATAGGTAGCCTACTTTTCCTTTTTCTCTTGTCTTTTTATATCATATCTTCACTAAATACCTCGAACTCTAGATTACGCAACCTTAGACCATTGACTAGTGATGTTAGGTTGTTAACCCATGTACCAGTCGACATGAACGACCTTTCTTCTAATGGCGATCGTGATGATAATTTTTTGCATCAATTTACATATCATATTGTATAATCTATTTGGCCTTATTGACATTGACTCAATAACTTGTAGTTTTAACAAAGGAAGATAAAAGAAATGTGTCATATAGAGAATACTACTCTTACATATTGTAAATTAGAGACATGGAGAAATTAATACATCTACATGTTGGAAGGCTATTTCAACGATTTACAGTTGACATTTACATAAAGTTGAAAACACAAGACTTGATTATTATTAGTTAATGTGTTTAGGACTGCTCAATTATAAGTTAATAAGTTGAATAGTTGAAAATTTTCCTATTTTTTGGTGTTTGTTATTCATGGTTGTTATCATGGCATGATTCTAGGACTATGATCTTAGTAAGTAGTTGTTATTTCAGCTATAAATTGTAATGATTTCTGAGGTTGATATATCAATTAAGTTCATTCATTTTTTTTAAATTTCTCTACTGTCATCTTTCTTTTATAACTACAATTATATTTTTCTTTTTTGATTTAAAATATCATAACATCTGGTATCAGTGATCTCTTCTTGAGGGACTTGTGTGAATTTGGCATCTCATAGAACTTGAAACAAATTTCTCTGCAATTGCTCTGGCTGTGTTCAATGTTAACAACTACCAGCTTGGGGTAGTACATATGGAGACATACTTGGAAGCTTTGTATCTCTGGGAAGCAATGGAAGAAGACTATGAAATTCCTACACTTCCAAACAATCCCATGATTGCACAAATAAAGCGCACAAAGAAAAGAAGACAAAGAAATCAAAGGCTAAGGCATGCTTGTTTGCTGTAGTTTCATCCACAATCTTCTCGCATCATGTTTCTGAAGTTAGCAAAAGAGATATGGGATTATCTTAAGATTGAATATGAAGGAGATGAAAGAATTAAAGGGGTGCAAGTCTTAAATCTGATTAGAGAATTTGAACTTCAAATAATGAAGGACTCTGAGACGATTAAGGATTATTCTGGCAGGCTGCTTAACATTGCAAATAAGGTGAGACTTCTTAAATATGAATTTATTAACTCAAGAATTGTAGAAAAAATTCTTGTTACAGTACCTGAAAGATATGAAGCAATCATCACTACCTTGGAGAATACCAAAGATCTATCAAAAACTTTTTTGGCATAATTGCTTAATACCTTGCAAGTACATGAACAATGAAGATTGATGAGGGAGGATCTAACAACTAAAGTAGCTTTGGCAGCCAAGCAGCTAAATATTGCCAAAAACAAATGAAGAAAAGAGAATTCTAGAGAACATGGGGCAAGTATAGAATCAGCAAATACGAAAGAGAAGTACAAAAACCAAAAGAAAGCCTATCCACCTTGCCAACACTGCAGAAAGAAGGGCCATTGTCCATTTAAATGCTGGAGAAGGCTCGATGCTAAGTGTACTATATGCAATTAGAAGGGACATGAAGCTGTGATATGCAAAAATAAAAATCAGTAGCAAGATGAAGTGGCATAAACTGTTGATTAAGAAAAGAAGGATTACCTATTCATTGCTGCATATTTCTCTAGCATTGAATCAAGTGAGAGTTGGCTTATTGACAGTGGTTGCACTAACCATATGACATATGATAACGATTTGTTCAGGGAGCTAAGCAGCATAACCTTATCAAATGTCTGAGTTAGAAATGGCAAGTACATAACTGTGGAAGGACAAGGAACAGTTGTAATCTCAACCTATGCAGGTACAAAGCTAGTTTCTGATGTGTTGTATGTCTCTGAAATTGATCAAAATTTGTTAAGTGTTAGACAACTAATTGAAAAGGCTTTAAAGTTGTTTTCAAAGATAGAAGTTACTTGATTAAAGATACATGTGGTTAAGATATTTTCAAAGTAAAAATTAAAGGGAAAAGCTTTACTCTAAATCCATTGAAGGAGGAGCAAATTGCTTTTTCAATCAAAGAAAATATCACTGAGGTATGGCACAAGAGGCTCGGGCACTATCATCATTACAAGCTGTTGAAATTAAAATCCAAGGAGATGACAAATGATGTTCCAGAAATTGATAAGCATGTTCCAAATTACAAGGCATGTCAGTTTGGCAAGTAAAGCAGGAAACCATTTTTCAATCCAACATAGAGAACCTCAACGAAGCTGTAACTAATTCACACTAATATTGCAAGCCCACAAAGAATGCCTTTTTTAAAAGGTAGTCTTTATTATGCTGCTTTCATTGATGATTTCACCTGTATGTATTGGATAGGTAGCTTAAATCTTCTGGAAGTTTAAAGCCAAAGTTGAGAATGAGAGTGGTTGCAAAATTCAAACTCTTAAATCAGATAATAGCAAGGAGTATACCTCTGAAGCATTCAATCGCTTTTGTGAGGCTGGCATCCAACATCAATTAACTACTCTATACACTCCATAATAAAATGGAGTAAATGAGAGATGAAATAGATTCATATTTGAGATGGCATATTGTATACTGTATAAGAAAAATCTACCGAAGAAACTTTGGACTGAACCAGCAAATACTACTATTTTCTTGCAAAATAGACTTCCCATAAGAGCAGTGAAAGATCAAACACCCTTTGAGACTTTGAGACATGGTATGGTTGTAAACCATCTCTGAATTTTCTTAAAATATTTAGATGTTTATGCTTCACTTATGTTCCATAGATCAAGAGACACTTTCAGGCATTTTTATTGGCTACAGCTTGGTTGCAAAAGCAAATAAAGTTTTCAAGCCATAAATCGAAAAAATTATTATAAGTAAAGATGTGTACTTTATAGAAGATGAAAAGTGGAAATGGGATGATGCAAAGGAGATGTCTCTATTGGTTTGAGAGAGCTTGTAACAAACATAAAATCAGAAATTGAAATAGAAAACAGAGACAAACAGAGAGTAAGAAGAGAAGAGAATGTGTTTCTCTAAAATTATATAATTTTTCTTTCTTTTCTTTCTCATTATGATAGTTATAGAGATATTTAGCTCTCTCACACACCTTTTCTTACATAAACATTATATATTTAATAGGAAAATCTATAAAAAAAACTCCCCATATTATAGCATAATTAACAAAAACCTCCATGTTTATCAGGTATTATACAAAAACCTCCCTGTTTTATTTTTCTGTTAATATTTTTCTCCCTTTATCTATTTTGTGCTGTTAAAATAACGGTTAAAGGACCAAAATGTAATTCCTTTTGAAAAACTAAAGAAATAAGGGATTGATTTTAAATTTTCTCTATCTTCTTCCTCCCAAAATGCCCAAACGATGCCGAAAAATTGCTCGCCAAAAATTTACAATTCCGATCAGGTACCGTCGATTGCCGAAAAATTACTGGAAAATGCAAACGTTGCCGGATTTCAAATCTGAGCACATCAATAGCTTTGTATCGCTGCAAGGAGTCCAAATATGCAATCAAACTCAACGGACAAAACACAGATTTACCAGAAAATCACAATAATCATTCTATTGGTCACCGAAAAACACAACTTTCAAATCTGGCAACCAATCAACTTAAACTCAACATAAAAGTGAAGCTTATGGAATAAGGATTGAGAATCTACTTTCAAACTGGCCGGACTACGGTCAGAGGACGCCGGAAAAGCCATCAAAAGTTTTGATCGTTGAACACTTTTTTCGATCCGGCTATAGATAAGCAACAAGGCCTACATCATCGGAAAGCTCGCGTTGAGAAGATTCCAGATCAGTCCTCAAAGTCTTCGTCCGACCACCATAGACACCAAAAAGCTTGTCGGAAGCTTTCAATCGCCGTTTGTCTTTGGTCACCAGAAACAGTGTTTCCAGGCGGCAAGGCCTACGTCAATTAGAAGCTCTCAGTGAGGTGAGTCGACCGGTGCCTTCCTGTTCACCGTTGGACGCCGGAGCACACCAAAATTTGCGTCTACAGCTTCTCCTTTCTCTCTCCTCTTGCCTGTTTCTCATGATATCTCTCTCTTTCTATCTTAGTGGTTTGCCGGACATGAAGAAGAAGATGAAGAATAAGAAGATGAAGGCGGCGGCAATGGGAGTGGCAGCGGCGGAGGTCCCTCATTGCCACTGCTGTCGCCAGTCGAAATGAAGAAGATGATGAATAGGAAAAAAAAGCTGAATGATTCGTTTGGGGAGGAAGAAGATAGGAAAAATTTAAAATCAATCCCTTATTTCTTTAGTTTTTCAAAAAGACCTGTTAAATTATATTTTGGTTCTTTAACCGTTATTTTAACAGCACAAAATAGACAGAGGGAGGAAAATATTAACGAAAAATAAAACAGGGAAGTTTTTGTATAATATCTGATAAACAGGGAGGTTTTTGTTAATATACTATAATCTGGGGAGTTTTTTGTAAATTTTCCTATTTAAAGACATAAAAGAGAGTTCTAGAGATTAGGAGAGCTTTCCATTCTCTAGAACCTTCACAAACATATTTTACATACAAAAAAAACATTAGACGTGACTTCCAACAGTCTCAAACCTTCAAAGAACCAAACCTCAAGCTTTTTCATTTGAATACAACAGAACAAAGCATTGAAAATTGGGAGAATGAAATGGTGGATGACAATCCAATTAGAGGTACAAGATTACTTTTTAAAGTTTATCAAAGATACAATATTACTGTGTGTGAACCTACAGATTATGAAAAAGCCAAGACAAATCAAAATTGGATTGCTGCAATGGAAGGAGCTGTTTATGATTGAAAGAAACAAAACATAGGAGATGGTTGATCGACCTCAAAATAGAAAGATAACTGGAGTCAAGTGGGAGTATAGAACTAAGCTTAATGCTGATGGCTCTATCAACAAATTCAAAGTAAGGCTTGTTGTCAAAGGATATGCTCAAATATTTGGAGTGGACTACTTAGACACCTTCGCACCAATTGCCAGACTTGACACCATCAGGCTTTTACTTGCTATTATAGCACAAAAGAATTGGAAGGTGTACCAATTAGATATCAAGTCAACATTCTTGAATGGTTTTTTGTAGGAGGAGATATGTGTAGAGCAACTGAAAGGCTATGTGAAAGAAGGAGAATAAGATAAAGTCTACCTTTTAAAAAAGGCTATTTACGGATTACAGCAAGCTCCACGAGCTTGGTACAGCAGGATTGATGAACATTTGTAAAACTTGGGGTTTGCTAAAAGCTTATCTGAATCAATATTATATGTCCAGCATGATAGAACTAACATTCTCATCATTTCACTATATGTGAATGATTTGCTTATGACAGGAAACAACACAAGTATTATGAAGAAGTTTAAGCAAGAGATAATGGAGATTTTTAAGATGATAGGTCTTGGATTAATGACCTTCTTTCTTGGAATAGAAATCAAATAAAGTGAGTTTGAAGTTTTCATCTGTCAGAAGAAATATGCTAAGGAGATTTTGAAAAAGTTTAAACTTAAAGAATACAAATAGATGGGCACTCTAATGAACTCAAAGGAGAAGCTTTGTAAGGAAAATGAAGTAGAGAAAATAGATCAGGCATACTTTAGAAGTCTGATTGGTTGCTTGATGCATCTAACAGCAACACGACTAAATATTCTTAATGTTGTAAGCATTTTATCTCGCTTTATGCATTGTGCAAGTGAAGAGCATCTCAAGGCTGCAAAGAGGATGCTTAGATATGTGAAAGGTACTTGTGATTTTGGAATTAAATTCACAAGAAGCAATGAGTTCAAGCTAGTTGGTTTCTCAGACAGCAATTGGGAAGGTTTCGTTGGTGATATGAAGAGTACTTCAGGTGACTGTTTCACACATGGTTCTGGTGTTTTCTCATGGAGCTAAAAAAAAAAGAAATTATAGCTCAATCCACTACTGAAGCAGAGTTCATTGCTACAACAGCTGTAGTTAATCAAGCATTGTGGTTGAGGAAGATTTTAATTGATCTCAGCTTAGAACAGACTCAAAGCATAGAGATTCATGTTGATAGCCAAGCTGCTATTGCCATCTCTCAAAATCTTGTGTTTCATGAAAAAAGCTAAGCACTTTAATATTAAGTTATTTTTCTTGAGGGATGTACAAAAAGATGCAGTTGTTACTCTTGTCTACTGCAAAATAGAAGATTAGGTTGATGATGTTTTTACTAAGCCACTGCCGATTAGTAAGTTCAAATTTTTAGGAACAAAACTTGGTGTTTGCAGTTCCTAAAGCAAAGAGGAGTTTAGCTAATGTGTTTAGGACTACTCAGTCATAAGTTAATAAGTTGAATGGTCAAATTGTTGCTTTTTTTTTTTGGTGTTTGTTATTCATGGTTGTTATCATGGCATGATTCTAGGATTCTAGGATCATGATTTTAGTAAGTAGTTTTTATTTCAGCTATAAATTGTAATGATTTTTAAGGTTGATATATCAATTAAGTTCTTTCGTTTTCTTTTCAATTTTCTCTAATGTCATCTTTCTTTTATAGCTACAACTTTGTTTTTCTTTTCTGATTTAAAATATCACAACAATTATTACAAAAACCAACATAATCAACACATTATGTCTTATCAAATAATGACCTATTGTGTACTATTATTTATATATTTGTGCTAGATATTTACTTCTAACTGATTGTGCGTATGATAATTGATTTTCATACATAAGGACCAAACGACAAATTTTTAAAAATCATAGGGACCCATAGATTCTCCCTATTTAATATTTAAAAAATATTTTAATGATAAATTAATATTTATTTCACATCTGATTCTTTTAACTTTCAAGTTTTATCAAATTCAATCAATTTGATGGATTAAAAAAGAAATCTAAAAATTTAGAGTGAAATTTTAGAAAAATTAAATCCAGGTAAAAATTTAAAAGGAATAAGTGCAAGAACTTTCACAAAAGATAAAATAATAGTCAAAAGGTTCAAAAACCTGAAAATAATGTAAAAACAAAACATTTATAAAACGCGTGACTGTCCGGCGACATTTTTTGGCAATTAAAATTTTGTCTACGATGAGATTGGGCTCTTGAAAACCCCATTTTTACTGTTATCAATATATAATTAATTAATAAGTGAAATGCACACTAAAAATAACTAATTATTTATAAAATAATGTATTTATCTTGTTTGGAGAGTATTTTTTTTGGAAAATTTTAAAATAACCACACAACTAATTTACAGTAAAGAGAAAAATAAAAATTAAAAAAGAAATGATCCTCCTAACTTTTTTGAAAGCAATTTATTGCTAACTAGTCCGAAGAGATAACGAGAGAGTAATCCAAAGTGATAAGGTAACCTTCCAAAGTATAACTTAGAGCAGGGAGGCAGCAAGCATATAGGGGCTTCAAATAGAGGAAGAACTTTGAAAAAAATATACTACCTCAGTTCTTAAATATAAGCTTGTTTTCTATTTTAGGGTATCAACAAATATAAGTCAATTTCTATATTTGGACTAGTATTATCTATAATTTTTTCCTAAGATTACCTGTCATAAATGGGAAGAACGAACCTCTTTGAGTATTTTAAAGTAAAAGTGTTAGTGTCAATTTAATTAGAAATTAATTACATATGGAAGGAATTTAAACTTTTTTAAAAAATGTGTTATAAGAAAGAGACCTTAAATTAGGGGATGAATAACATAATTTACATAATTCTTTCTTCTCTTATTAGTTGTTATTTTTCTTTTAGGAAAATATTATTTAGTTTAGTATGTGCTTATTTGAAGGGTGACCATATTCTTACTTTCTATTTTAATTTGAGTTTTTAAATACAATTGTTATTTAGTTGATCACTTTTATCGAAATTTAATTGGATACAATTTAATTCTACATTTTATGTAAGTATTCATTCATCTTGATATTGAGTTTGTCAACGTGTCTTATTTGTGATGAATTACTTCATTACAGAGGATGAGGTTGGCACAAGCGATTAACGCTCTATCACCTACTGCTAAAACGCTCAGGTTCAAATTCCTATATGTCCCTCTCCCCCTCCTCATAACTAAGTAAATAAAAAGAAAAAAGAATTACTTTATTTAAATTATTATAATTACATTGATTTAAATTATTATAATTACATTGATTTAAATTATTATAATTACAGTAATTACTTTGTGTTTTTATTTCAATTAAGATAGATTGGCTAAGAACTTAGCACCTTCCAATGGAATAATTAATAATTATTCCTTCCAGTGATGCTTGGAGATGGGTTTTGTTTGAATAAAAGTAATTAGTAAGTGAATATAATCTAGTTGAAAAACATTTAATTAAAAGTTTCTTGATTGGCTTCTTCATTAAATGTTCGAGTAATAAATTAACTAATTTAAGGGAAAAAAATGATTTTGTCCCTCTTTTAGAAATTAAACTAATTTATCTTATATTTTATATAATAATCTATTTTATATCCGTATTTTGAAAAATTATATTATTTTGTCATTTTTAGCGAAAAAATAATAACAATTAATAAGTCATATTTCACCTCAATCATTTTTTTATCCTTATTACATTAGTTTTTAGTGGAACAACATCTACATATTGAAAAACTAAAGAATGAACATTGTTTTAGTGTTGTATTTTAATATTTTCAATTAAAACTAATGTTATATTTATAATCAGGGCAAAAAAGATATGACTTCTTAATTTTTATCTCGATCTTTGGTGAGAAAGGACAAAATAATAAGGGTAAGCAAATTTTGACCGAAACCGGACGGAACAGAGCTGAAACCGGTTGGTTGGTTCGGTTAACGGTTTTAAGAGTCTGAAAACCGCACTTATTTGGTCGGTTTGTGGTTTAGCAGATCTGAAAATTGAACTGCTCGAAAATGCTCACCCCTACAAAATGATACAATTTTTTTAAAATGCGAGGATAAAACAAACTTTTATGTCAAATATAGGGACGTATTAGTTCAATTTCTTAAAGGATATGAACAAAATTGTATTTTCCCTTAATTTAATTTCTAAGATTAAGTTTAAACTTGAAACCATTTTAATGGAAAGAACTAGACTTCATTAATTGATAATTAAATTAACTAGAACTATTACTCTTTCTTGGTTACTTCCAAAAGTGAACAAAATTGAGTTAGAGTATTTTGGATTTATTTATTTTGTGTCGCGAATTATAATTAGAAAATTTACTATAGACTTTGCTTTATTTATTTATCTTTTTTAACATGGGCATTAACGTACGACCCTTATTCGCGATGAAACTTTTGTTGCCAACAACGGTCGGACTCCCGACTGTTAGACTTTGCTTTATTTCTCGAGAGAATATATGTCGCTGGTTGTCCCTTCCTATTTAAAATATACCTAAAAAAAACATAGCGATAAGTGTTCTTTTAAAAGAAGAAAATACTAAGCAATGGCAAAACTTGGCAACGGTCAACGTTGTTCAGCTTCACCATTGGGTTCTCTTCAACAGTTTTACAAATGTGATAAAATAAAATAATTATAATAATAATTATTAATTAATATAATAGACGGCAACGGGTTACCCTCCTCAGTTCTTCTCTCTTTCCTTTCTAAATACCAAAAAGTCTGAGCTCAAAACGCAAGGAAGCTCCTCAGTCTTCACCAAATTCAATCATCTTCATTTCTTTTGTCGCCTCTTCGCTTCAGGTCTGGTTTTTGGTACTGTTTTCTTTTTGTTTTTCTTATAAAGGATATACTATTTCATGAGGTTCTTGCTATTTGTTTCAACTTGTGTTTTTTACTTTAACCAGTAATAAATCATTGATTCTGATGTTATTAGTGTTGAATTCTAAAGTTTGGATGTTGGATTTGATTTTATTTTCTATTTTGGTGATGTTGGTGTAGGTGATTTTGGTTCTACTGCAAAGATTTTGGTAATTTTGAGGTTTTTGGGAGCTTGTTTTGGGATAAATTGCTATTTAGCAATCGGTTTTGAACACAATTTGCAGTTTGATAAGCACGGTACCGTGGAATTGGAAGAATTTATTGTTGTTTAGTTCAAGTTTGAAGAGGTTGAAGTCAACATACAAAGTATCAATATCTTAAAAATCTTGTGAATTTGGTCTTGAAGACTACATTTTGATTTGAGGTGATGCTGAGCAACTG
Organism: Croton laevigatus; assembly: GCA_949640765.1. Lineage (NCBI taxonomy): Eukaryota > Viridiplantae > Streptophyta > Magnoliopsida > Malpighiales > Euphorbiaceae > Croton > Croton laevigatus. The sequence goes on from CATIWJ010111096.1 coordinate 11,286, forward strand.
ACTTCCGTAATTAGGACAGATTGAATACTTGAAATTCAAGTTTCTGTATGTGTTCCGAGCTGCAGATACTTTCTTAATTGAGTTGTCTTTTCTGTCAGTTTGGTGAATTGGATTGGGAGCAGTTTAGTTGACTTTCATGGTTATTGTCCAAACTTTAAGCTATTGGTTGGTTTAGAACACGTGAGCAAGAAGATTGGTGGGTTTTGAATTTCAGCTGTATGCCATCTGAATTTAGCCACATGATTCATAAAACTTCAAGCTATTAGTTCTATCTTGGTTTCTCCACTTGATTGATAACATTTTAAGCTATATTTCTATCTGGGTTTCTCCACATTATTGCTAAAGTGCCTGGATGTGAACCACATCCGTTGAATATTGAAGGTTCCTGAGGTTGAGGTTTTCAGTTTTCAGTTCAGTTTTGCGTAAGCTCATTAGGCTTGCAGAATATAGTGATGTTTTCATTATGTCTAAATACTCAAAGATTGAAATTGTGCATAATACTTCATTGAGGATGATTATTCAAGCACTGTCTTTGTTTTTATTGGTACAAATTTCAAGTGTACTTGCTGCTAGACGTGATATATATTCCAAGGTTTGTGGCACTGATCACCTGGTCTATTCAAAATTTCATGGTCATGAATTGTTATACATTAACGGGAGTCCTGTAGACAAAGATTCATTCTGTAAGGCTCTCCATTTCCACTATGCAAATGGTTGCATCTTTGAGGGCTATCAAGGAAGTAGCTACTGTGGTATGGATCTTTCATTAGGTATGGGCCAACATTCCAGGTTCAGTTTTCTGCTTTAGAAATTTGATGAGCCACTTTTTATAGACTTGCTACTTTAATCATTCATTACTTAAGCTGAATTCCTGAATAACTGTTTATATTTTCACAGCTGACTCATCTCTAAAGCGCGAAAGAAAACTTTTGCAAAAGGAGGGCAAAGGACAGTCCAAAATAGATGGGCGGAAAAATGATTCCACGACCTTTTCAACCACCAAACAAGTTAGCATAATAGCAACTGGAATTGTTGCCATGAGTTGTGGACTTTTGTGTCCCTGTTTTTACAGGAGAAGAAAAGCAACTACCCACTCTGTTCTCTCTAAGGATCCAGTTTCAAGTGAGTCTTTATTCTTTTTTAAGCAGTTTCAGGTTCATTTCAACTGGGTTTAGTACCATTTATTCATATTTCACTATCTTCACTGTTTAACCAAACTAAATTTTCTAACTTACTTGAGTTGGTATTCACTGTCTGCAGTTTTAATATGGAACTAATTAGATTGAATTTAGGGGCCAACAATTACTGTTCAATTTTCCCATGTTGTGACAACTTTCTAATTAGTCTATTCAATATTGGGCCAATGAAAATAAAGATTTAAATATCTACTCAATTTTCAACCAGTTCCTGTCATCTTTTTATTTTTTGATTATATTATGGGCTAATTTCTACATTTATATGAATTAGTTCATGCCTTAGATAGCCAATAATGAACCTTGAAACTACATATCCTTACATCTGTTTTTTCTAGTTAACTTCATCTCCTTGGTTCTAACGTGCTAGCTGCAAAGAGGAATGCCATCAACTTGTTTGCTGTTGTACCCTAACCCTAATGAGTTGCTAGCTGATTGGGCTTCAAATTTTTGTCTCCCCTCCCCCTGCGCGCTGCTTTTATAATCAACAGTATTTTCCAGCAATTTCTCATCTACTTCCCTGCAACTACATCTATGTACATGCTTTGTGTACCTATCAAATGTATTCTAATAATATTTAGATGCGAATTTTTGAAAGTCAGCTTAAAGGGTGCAGGGCTGGTTACATGTATAAAAATGGTTCCAATTTATTTGAACTTGTTGATAGACCTGTTTCAAAATTGATTATTTTCTTACTTGCATTGTTGCAGTGGATTCAGTTTCCTCCCAAGATGTGAATTCTGCTTCTGAAAAGGTTCCACCCATCCCTTCCAGTCCATTTCGGGTGCCACCTAGTCCTTCTAGATTTTCAATGTCGCCATCTCCAAAACTCAGTAGACTGGGATCAATTCATCTCAACACGAGCCAGATTGTCAGGGCTACACATAATTTTTCACCCTCACTACGGATAGGAGAAGGGGGCTTTGGAACTGTCTACAAAGCACAGTTAGAAGATGGGCAGGTGGTTGCTATAAAACGAGCAAAGAAGGTACTTTGTAATTCCTTTTGCAACCTATTAAATAGCTTCTCAAATATAACTGATGCTAGACATTGAGAGTTGTGTACTAAATTAATTTTAATTGATATTGGCCATCCACTTTGATATTAAAATTGGTATGGTTCCAAAAAGAATATTTAACTTCCAATAACAAGCTATACAACATTGAACCATGGAAAAAAATTTCTATAATTCATGAAAGAATAATAGAGTTTAACATTTTTGCATAGGAGATTATTCGGTGCTCAATTGAATGGAAATTAACCCAACTAATGCATTCAAATGCAAAATGAATAAATAAATCATGATAAATTTTTAGCAATTATAATAACAAGTTGTCCAGATTAAGTATAGGGGGGGATTGGGGAACTCTCTCTCTCTCTCTCTCTCTCTCTCTCTCTCATGAGCAAACTTATTAAAATTGTATGATTCCCGATTCAAATCGTACGATTTGATATATATATTTGACCTCTACTAATACGAATCTTTATGGTGGATTGCTTTTTATAACGGATCTATACAATTCTGTTGAATTGGAAGCGAATTGTGAGAATTAATCAATGATTCTAAAACTCCATAGGCAAGGAATATAAATAATAGAAAAGTCCAAAATGAGGAAAAAAAAACTTCAAGAACTAAGAATTTCAAAAGTTTATATGTGATTTGGCTGGAACAAAAAGAAGATGGAGGAGAAAAACAATAAAAAGAAATTGACTAATGATATGATCTTTGATTTGTGAATTGTTTTCTTTCCTATTGTTTTTTCCCTTCATCTCCCTTCTTCTTTGATATTCTCTACTTCTACATTTCTTTCCTAATTCTTCAAATTTGGATATTTTTTCACTATGTTATCGTTTCTTTTTGAAATTTAAGGGTTTATTTGAAGTTTCGCGATGATTTTTCAGTTTATTTATTTATGTTAAATAGTCTTGCATTTCTATGTTTACAATTTTTTACTGATTCTTTTAGTACAAAAAAAATCGGCCTTTTATACGTTTGCACTCCGAATTTGCGAGGAGTCACAAATACACCCAAAATTAAACTTTATGTAAGTTTAAATCCAATTTTGAGAAGTTAGTCATATTACACCCAAATTTCGAATTCTAGACCAAATTGTAGTAAATGTGAAGTTTTGGCATCAAATTGAAACAGTCCATATCTAACCAAGGTTAACATGTTAGCAAAATTTTTGGCATAATTTTGAAATAGTCCGTGTCCTCGTATCGTAGGAAAGATATTATACGACATTTTAACTTCTATTTTTAATTCTCATTAAAACTACTTCCACTTAATAAAGAAATTTATTTAATTTCACTAACTTCTATTTCTTGCAATAGTTTTGTGGTGAAATAACCAACTATATTCTAAAACATTCCAGTATTGATGATGATTAGTTCATAATTTCTTGCAATAATTTTGTGGTGAAATAGCTAACTATATACTAAAACATTCTAATATTGATGAGCCATGAAAAAATTGTGGATATATAAGGGCTTGATTGCTGTTATGAGCTTGTGTTTGTAATATGGCGAAGCATTATTAACACTGGAATGAGACTATTAGATACAAATATGAGATTTGGTAGTATTTCTATCTTTTCCAGCTATGATTGTATGCTACTTTGATAAGTTTCATGTTAGGCTTTCTGTATGGTCAGTTTTTTCCATTTTGTTTGTGTTACCTTTTTTTTTAACATTGGAGTTGCTTTAAGAAGTTATATATCTTTTTCAGCATCAGGTAGGCAATTTAGCCATATTATTCTCTTTAGAATTTTCTATTGGTTGATAAGAAAACATTATATAGGAACACTACGAGAGCTTGCAAACTGAATTCAGCAGTGAAGTTGAACTTCTGGCAAAAATTGAACACCGGAATCTGGTGAAGTTACTTGGTTATGTTGATAAAGGAAATGAGCGCCTTATTATCACAGAATTTGTACCTAACGGTACTCTTAGAGAGCATTTGGATGGTAAGCTTATAGATGATTAAATTGCAATTTGGACGACAATGTTGGCACTAACAGTTTTGTCTGGTATTTGCCTGCAGGTCAGCGTGGAAAAATTCTGGACTTTAATCAAAGGCTGGAGATATCCATTGATGTTGCTCATGCTCTTACATATCTCCATACATATGCAGGTTAGTTGCTATCCATTTGCTTATTTTCTTCCCAAAATTCCATAAGCTGGGGATGCATATTGAACCCAATGTTCCAATCTGAGAAAGTTTAGAATGCATATTCTCTTTGGCATGCAAAATGAATTCTTGTGCATATTACAATTTATGGTTGCAGCATTTTAGTGTATTAATTTACTTCTAAAGCCTTGGGACACCCCAATTTGCATCATTAACCATACATGTTTCCTATTGCAAGCACTTAGAAACACAACTGCTTTCACTTGATTTCAGTAATCTCAACTCTGCCTACTTATTTGTGTTATAGTGCACAATAATATAAAAGCAAGTTTATCTCATTGGCATCACATATAGGGGGTTCAAAAGATTAGGGAATCATGAAAGTATACTATTTCTCTATTGATTTTATTATTCCGAAGGATGGATTCCTTTGATTCTTCACCTCCCAAAAAACTCCCATACTAAAACATTTTGTATTGCTGCTGGCAAGTGCAAAAATTTGTCTGTTGTGTTCATGTAAGAACTCTTCCTAATATCACAGCTAAGCATAATCATGTCGCTAACTGTACTGCTGAGTTGAACGTAGCAAATTACAGTGATTATGCAGAAAGTGCCAAAAGAACTTTATTGAAAATAGGTCAAGGATGTATTTGGCAAAACTAACTATTTGAGTAGCGTTTAGCTATTAGCTGTTTATAATAGCTATTTACAAAATGCTAAAAGCTAAAAGCTACATGGGTTAGCCTTTGATAAAACGCTACCTAAACAACTAAAAGTTATCTCATAAGTTATTTTACCGAATGCTACAAAAAATAGCATTTAGCGTTTTGATTGGTCAAAACCCTAAAAGCTACTCCAAAACCTGTTGCTAAACACAGCCCAAGTCAGAATGTAGATCAGCTCTTAGTTGACTTGTATTTCTAATACTACAACACCAACCAGTTACATTTAATCACAACCTGAATTTAATTGCAATTGTGGCATGGGAAGGAAGAGAACAGGGGAATACACTAAAATATGTTTAGGAACATTGACAACATGTTTGAAGTTGTCATTGTTTGAAGTTTGGATGCTATTTAAGATAGTTTGTAATGGAATGTAAGGTTGCTGCATAAGTTCCTCTGCATAACTTCTGCATGTTACAGAGTTGATACTTTTATCTCATACTCATTTTTCTTTTTTCACAGTTGCATGTTTAAAAGTTATAATTACACTGTAATTATATGAGAATAATTCCTTTCATTATATGTTTGTCAGATGCTTTTTGTTCTAATGGACTAATCATCACTGTGTAGATTATTTACTTTGTCTGTTCCATATTTGTTCTTTACGTCACCATAGAAAAGCAGATTATCCATCGAGATGTTAAATCCTCCAATATTCTTTTGACGGAGAGGATGAAGGCCAAGGTTGCTGATTTTGGATTTGCAAGACTTGGTCCAATGGACTCTGACAAGACCCATATTTCAACCAAAGTGAAAGGGACAGTGGGTTACCTTGACCCTGAATACATGAAGACTTATCAACTCACTCCAAAGAGTGATGTTTACTCATTTGGGATTTTGCTTCTGGAAATTCTGACTGGTCGTCGCCCTGTGGAGCTGAAGAGACCTGCAGATGAACGGGTTACACTTAGATGGGTAAACTTAACTTCTCTTGCTGCTCCTTAGTTTTAATTTGCAGTAATTATGGTTACAAATAATTTGTCTGTTCAACACCTTGGAATCTATGTAATAAATAGACAAATATGATTTTGTCCCAATCTTTTCACAAATAACTAACTTGTCCTGTATTTTACATAATAGTCTATTTTTTTCCATTGTTTAAAAAAATTATACTATTTTGTCTTTCCGTGCCTTTTTTGTCACCGGAAAGGCAAACGGAGACAGAAATTTACAAGTCATATCTCATGTGAATGGTTTCTTTACCATGATTACAAGTATGATATTAGTTTTGACTCACACAACATCTATTTGCCAGAAAAACCGACAAACCAATAGGTTGGACTGAACAGTTTTTTAGTTTTCCTAAAAAATAGGTGTTGTTTCAGTCAAAACTAAGGCTATATTTGTAATCAAGTCAAAAAAATGATTTGGATGAGACATGGGTTAAATTTCTATCACCATTTGCATTTTTCAGTGACAAAAAAAAGCACAAAGGGACAAAAATAATATAATTTTTCTAAAACACGGAGACAGAACAGACTATTATGCAAAATAAAGGGACAAATTAGTTCAATTTTTGAAAAGACAGACAAAATCGTATTTTTCCTATAAATAAATTTAAGGGGGTAACAGTAGATTTCCATGTGTGGAATGTGATGTTCAATGACTACTTTTTAGTGTGGATTTCAGTTGGATTTTTCTCTGTCATGTTTTGGTAGCAACTACAAGTTGTAAACAAGCCTTTAGAAGAGAGTTATGCGACATTGCCTGCCTTTAGAGATTATTTGGGCATGGCTAACAGATAATAGATGCAATTGCAATCAGTAATTTCAAAACCAACTAGTCTATGTTTTGGTTTTACTCTTCAAGTGGTTGCTTTCTTTAATAAGTTAAAACAATGTTTTTATCATGTTTTACTATGACAAAGACTGAATTTTATATTTTCTTGTTAAACATCAATAGCTAATTAATTTTGAGGTGGGGTCACCTAAAATATGCATTGAGCACAAAAGAGGTAATTGTTTCTGAAGAGCTTGTTTTGCTGTCTAGAATTTTCGTTGTAGATTGTAGTCAGATTGTTCTGCATTAAAACCAATGTATATTGTCTCGTCTGTAGGAGTATTTTTAAAAAGATTTCGGTCTGCTGTATTGAATTTTTTGGAAGATCTCGACATCGGATTATTATGCGTTGACAACCATGTAGTTCTCTAGGATTTATTTCTCGTCAGCATGTTCTTTTGAATTGTTTTAAAAACCTAAATGGCACAGCCAGTACAGGCACAGAAACAATGTGCTTTGTTAGCTGATACCATTGGTTAGTTTTGTCCATTAATTTGCCATATCAAATGTTCTTACAAGTACTAAAAACTGCATGCAGGCCTTCAGAAAGTATAATGAAGGAAATGTGGACATGGTAGATCCATTAATGGAAGAAAGAGTACATGCGGATGTACTCATGAAAATGTTTGCTTTGGCAATTCAGTGTGCCGCACCGATTCGAGCGGATCGGCCAGACATGAAAACAGTAGGAGAACAACTGTGGGCAATAAGGGCAGACTACCTGAAGAGTTTAAAGTAGCAAAAAACCTCTCTTGTGTGCTCTTTAGATGGAAATTACTTGGGGGCTTGGCCATTTTATCTTGTTTTCACCAATTATTTTGAAAACATACACGGAGTCTCATAAATCTTGTTTCTCAAAACTTGTTATATAGCTATAAATCCAGAAATGCACAGCAAAATATCAGAACGTTTTGGATTTGGTGACGTGTCATCTCTTAAATCCTTCATTGTGTTGTGTGAGCTCTTCTACACTCTCTAACTTTGTCTCTTTGGCTCTTTTTTGTGCCTTCCTTTTTGCAAGCAAGAAGCCCTTTTTTTTTCAAATGCATGAAGATATCAAATTCATATACTTGAATGAAGATGCAAAATTCATATATGTGGAAAGTATCTAAGGCTCGTGTTGACTGATTTCGTTATGGTTGGAAAGGTTAACCATTAGAGGATCCATATGGCTGATTCTAACTTTGTTTGAGACTATGACTTCTTGTTGTTGTAGTATGCAGATCTCAAACATGCCACCAAAATATACAATTGACCCAAAAATAAAAGTATGCAACCCTAATTTTACTACATCTTTTTGCCAACATGGTATAATCTGCCCAATAAATAAGAAAATCCATACCCTTTTTTTATTCTCCAGTGGATTCATCAAATTGTAAATTAAGTTTTAAACGTTAAAACAGAAAGAAATGCGTGTGGATTAGTCAAATTGTAAATTAAGTTTTAAAATCTTAAAAGAGAAATGCGAGCAGGTAGTTTTGTGGATTAAGTTTTAAATCTTAAAAAGGATGCCTATTATGTGGCAAATCATATAAAAATACCCCGAACTTTCACCGAATTTTTAATAATATCTAAAATTTAACATTGTCTGAATTATACTCAATTTCAAAATGTCAGTCTCAATAATACCAAAAATTTGAATTTTGAACTAAATTAAGAGAAAAAATTAACTTGAACTCTACCCTTTGACAAAATTTAAACCCATTATGGTTAATCCATCACTAACTCATTAAGCCGAGACACATAAATGCTGACATGGATTAAAATTTTAGGCCACTGTGCTTTACAATTTTAATTCATGTTAGCATCCAAATGGCCTATAATTTTAATCCATGTCAGCATCCATGTGTTTCGGCTTAATGAGTTGGTGATGGGATAACCATAATGGATTTAAATTTTGCTAAAGAGTGGGATTCGGGTTAATTTTTCTCTCAATTTAGCTCACAATTCAAACTTTTGGATATTATTGAGACTGACTTTTTCGAATTGGGTATAATTCAGACAAAGTTAAATTTTGGGTATTATTAAAAAATTCGGTGAAAGTTCGGGGTATTTTTATATGATGTGCCTTATTATGTTGCATCGTGAACTTTTCGTTTTGTCATAAATGTATCATATTTTGAATTTTGACTTATAAACTTTGTCCCAATTATACTTCAATTTTGGACAAAATTGAAATAAATTAAAATTTGAAAGAGCTTTCATGGTATTCAGCCAGCTTCATTATATTCTCTTTCATTTTTGCATTTTTCCATCAACCAAACAAGAAAGTGAAGAAAAAGAAAAGTAATTTTACTTCCATAATAGAGTTCTAAGAATTGCCAGCAAGTAATTTTCCCATTCATTATTGAATGATTTGTTCGAAGATTTAACTTTTTGTTTGATTTACAAATTATTTGCTTTTCTCATTAATTGTTTCCCTTTGCAAGTTTATTTCTATTTTGTATGTAGATTCTGCTTTGGACATTTCTATTCATAGTTTAATGAACTAATTTAGAACTTTGATTAATTTTAAGTGGCCAACCGTTTATTTGTAAAAGACTCTCTGCCCAAATGCAAATATCTTTCTTTTTCTATTTTCTTTTGATTTTAGGATTAACAATTTAAAGAATAAACAATTACATAATAATTTTAACGTGGACATTGTTTAGCAGACCTTCTAAAAATAGAGGGTCTGTATTAAAAAGTCAGCTTGACAGTCAAAAAGACATTAGCATCGGAGTCAATTTTTTAAAAGTTCTTTTCATTTTTGTGATGTACCAGCAATTCACTCTTTTATCGGAGATATCTAATTTTGAGATTGAGGTATAGATGATTTCAAAATTTTCTATTACAAGATCCAAAAGGACCACAAATTTTGGCTGTTCTGAAATGCACAGAATGCTCCAACTGCTCTGAAAAGTTGTAGCATTAGTAATATTTCATGCATTAATTACTATATAATGGTTAGGTTAAGCCAATGCAATCATGCAACATGCAATTTTATATTGGAAAATTTTTTATTACTCTCCTAATAAATTACTAAAGTGAGTATTAGTTTAATATTGCTACGTATGGTTGTTATTATTATTAATTATTTCAGTTGAAAGTGATGACTTAAATTTTGACTTATTTACATGGGAAGTATTCTAATTTTGAGCGTTGTAATAAAAAAAGTATTCCAATTTTAATTTATAACATAAAAGTACTTTAATTTATAAAAATATAACAAAAAAAAATACCCCTAACCAGTTTATAGATCTCCAACTTATAAGGATCAAAATGTAATTTTGATTAAATTTTATATGAGATACTTAAAATTTAGACACAATATATATTTCTCAGTTTGGCCCCTAATTTAACATTAAATTAAAAATTTCTCACTGAATTGTACAATACTGTGGTACACTAGACACATATACCTGCATCATACGCATATTATAAAATCTTTTATATTTTTAAAATTATTTTATTATGTTGTCTTTTAATATGTTTTTTCATTAAATGATTTGGTGGATATATAATATATTTTTATTTATTTTAGAAGAATTCATATGAGTTACATATCTACGCTTTTTATTTATAGATTTGAACTCTATAATATAGGACTGTTTATATTATATGACTACTGTCGATATAATATAACCAAAGAAATCAAACAATGACCAACGTTACTGACGAGTGTAGCAAATTGAAAAATTCTAAAATTTATTTTTAGTTAATATAATATTTCTTTAAAAAAAAAATCATAGTATTAAATTATACAAACCAAACTTTTAAGTATTTGGAGATACAAAATGGTTGTTTGATCCTTTTGGTTGAAAGTCTTCGATATTCAAGTATGGATAACGATGTTCCATCAATTGAGCCCTGTAATACAGTTTGTTCCTCCATCAATATTTGGTTATTTCAACTTTTCTGCGAGTTTCAGTTGTCACTAGTTTTTCGAAAGATATAATGTTCGAAAATATTATTGCAGTCAATCAATTTTTTCGTTCTTTTTGAAGAAGAATTAGTATTTTACCCTAAAATTTCATTACACAATTTACAAAGTCTAAATGTAGTTATATCCTCCATCTCACTATATTTTGGACAAATTAATTACACACAAAGAAACTTAACGTATAGGTAATTGTATGTTTAATCTGACTACATATCCCAGAATTTTCCTCCCCAACTCATAAAAAAAAAAAAAAAGTCAAACACAAAAACTTGGCTTATATGACTAATCAAACTCATAACCTTTATATGCACTTGCTTCATTGGTTCTTCCTCAGTTTCCATTCAACATTTTTCTAATGTCCGGTCAAACTCTATTTCGTAACAAAATAGATAATGGATTTTTTCTCTCCTTCTCTTCCTCTGATCTCTCTACAACCATATCCTATCCAACTTTGGCCTCCTTAAAAGCTATTGCCAGCGTTTCTCACCGGCGGTAGCCTTTTCTTTCTATTTTTATTTTTCCTATTTGTGTTTCTTTCCGGTTCTCTTTCTCTTCTTTTATTCTACTATTTTTTATTCATAACTTTTGGAGGAATTTTGGAGACTTGTAGATATGAGTCTAAATTAATTAAAGAAAACTAGAAAAGAGGCTTGCAAAATACGAAAATTATTTTGAGAAAGTCGTAATTTGAATTTATTATTTTGACGCAAAATTAAAAGAAAAACCTAATTTTGGAAAAGAATGACTCTATGTAACTCAAAGGGTAAAAAACATATTTTCTTGCAAAAAAGGCACTAATTACGAACCAAAGTCGATTTAGAGACTAGATTTTCGGATACACGGTAAAAATAATGAAGAAAAAGAATTATTTTCAAAAAAAAGGATTCCAAATTTTGGGAAGAAAAAATAATAATGCATATAGCACAAATAAACAATTAAATAGTGAAAAAGAACAATAATTAAGGAGAGAACCAGATCTAGGACCGCTTAATGCCAATTGGATGGTAGTTTAGCTCATTTCTCAAATTAAGTGTTGTTCCAGCACGAAAACAGTAAAAAAAAAATAAGGTAAAAAGGCACCAAATGGAATAATAAATTAAAAATAAACAAGGTGTAAACAAAATAAAGCATGTACAAATTCATGATAAACTAATAAACTGAATAGAAAAGTAATTTTATACCAACTATAAACAGAAAAAATGAGAATAATAAATAATAATTGAAAAAAATATTTTTTGAGTTAATTGAACCCATAGCTTGGGATTAAATTCCAAACATGTCTACATACTTAATTTGAATTCAGGATCAGGGCAGAATGTAATTCTAAATCCCTGTGAAGTGATTTAATTAAATATTATTATTATTTAGGAGATAAGAAAGAATAGATTAATTGAAGAACGAGTTAAAACACGATACGTGCGCATGATTTTCCAGTACCAGCTGAGCTGAATCTTAAATCTACGGGTGTAGAATCTGAGAAAAATAATCTATGAGCGAAAAGTAAGTAGTGGGAGAAAACTGGCTTTTTTTTTTGGAGTTTTTTGTGTGTCTTAAATTGATGGAACACTTGGATATTTATAGGGTATAGGCAGGCCCTATTGAGGATGTGTAGAGAGATATTTCCAAATCTGATAGGTATTAGGTTTTCTTATCTTAAAGCCAAATCAAGGAATATTCTAGAATTAGAACACGCTAGAATACTCCAGAATAGGCGAAAATTGGACTAGAGTAGGAGATAAGTAGGCTGCTAAAAGATTGAAAAAAATAGGGTATTCATACAGACACGTGGTAGTAGAGCAAGAGGACACATAATAGTGTGACTAAGCAAAGAGGTGGAGAACATGTGGCAAACAGGATCATCTCACATGTCAGGTGACATGGCAGCCATGTGGCAGTGGCTAGTGGCGAGTCGAAATATGGCCAATGGTGATGGTAGCAGTGGATAGTGACACATGGCGGCCACGCACCAAAGGATGGTCAGCGCATGAGGCCCATGCGTAGGTGATGTGGTAGGTGAGTATGGGCTGCGCTCTGACTCATGAAGTCTTTTGGTTGGCTTTTAGTTGTTGACGTAGCACTGATTGGGTAGTTGACTTTGACCTCTAGTCTGATTGAAGCTGGTTTGGTTCAATTTAGCCTGGTTTAAACTGATTTTGCTTTCTACTTATGTTTTAAGTCTGATTCTCCAGCTTTCTGATCTAGAAAAACTCCTAATTTGAGGCAGGATGCAATTAAGACTGAGACGGACATTCAAAATTGAAAAATCATAACATCAGGTTGAAAAAAAAAGGCAAGAATGATGTCCAATTTAAGCAAACAATTATACAAAGTGGCTTGGAAGCTTTGATGAAATTTAATGGCCTTCGATTTGGGATCAAGCCCTAATAAAGGATAGCAAATTTTGTTATTCATAGGACTTTGCTCCCTTTTACTTTTAGTAGATATATTCTACCAAATATTTTGACGAATCTATAAGGTTTTTCATGGGTTGTGTTTATTTTATATCAAATTTGGATTTTAGAGGTAAAGTGGTCTTGATCTTTTCCAGACATAGCTATTATAGTGTTTTATTCCAGATTTTGAAGGTCAAAAACACCATGAAATTGATTGTTCCGGAGTGTCCTTCTATGTGTTGGTTCTAGTCTAATTTTTAATTGGAATTCAAGATAAAGAAGATTTATAGAAAAGCTATGGAATTTATTTTATGCTGTGTTTTTTTTCGTTTTGATAGTTTTTATATTTGGAATGTTGTATATGAGGGTTTGTGTTGGATAGTTGGTCTTCTGAGCTATAGGCTCAATTTCTTGGTTGTTTGAATGATGTAATATTCAATTCGCGATGAATGAAATGAATAAATTTGCCAAAAAAAATATTATATCCTAGGCGTGTTCTCCCGTAAGCTCCATAAGCTTTGGGTCACCCTTTAGGTGGTGTCATATATGTATTTGCATTCCTACCCACTCTCGCTCTAACTTTACCTATGTAGGCTTTCTGGTTTGCTACCCTTTGAGCAATATGAGTGCTTGGCCTAATCTGGCCTACCCCTAGAGATAAATTTGGTGGTAAGTTTCCAGTTTATATATCTTGTGAGTATCAAGGTGTGACATAGCCTATTGAGTAAAATAATGTTACATTCTTGCAAGTTGATTCTAGATTTTAGTGTACTTTTTCATTAAAACTGGTGCACGTGTTATCCCTATTATTCTCTTCAATGACCTAATAGGTGTCACCCCTCCAAAGATGACCTTAAGATATGTGTTCTTGTTCATCCTCTCTCTCTCTTTTTTTTTTTTCAAATTTTTTATTACAAAACTCATTTTCTTTCAATTTTATCAAAGTGGTGGTAAAATTATTTTTTTTATTAAGCATACACCGAACTAATCGGTCTTTGAAAATGGTTTTAAAGTCACCATCCATTACGAGAACAAATTTTAATTTTCTTTAGAAAATATTAAATTGACTCCATTTTAAATGATAAGACATGGTCTCAAACCTAAGATTCTAGGGCATGAGAATAATTTAAGCTGTTTAGAATTTGCACCTAAAAAATGCCCGGATATAACGAACTCACCTAAAGACTTTATCTTTCTAAGTTCATTTTGTTTAAAGAAATCGGATTATTTATTTTATTTAAGGTCAAATGGACCTCTAACACTATTTGGGAATAAATTAATGGCAACATTTAAGCATTTAATTCCATTCATCAAAATAATCATTCATCAACCACCATAAGTATAAAGGCATAAAAGTAAATAAAACCTTCCTCCTCACATTAAATGGAAAATTACAAAAATAACCCTAAATATATTTTACCCGTTTGGTCCCTTAATTCCCTTCCCAAACCTAAATAATGCTCAACATTAAGAAAAACCCTAAATATGCCAACTAATTATCAACTCTTAGATCTAATTATGCAAATTAATCCATTCACCCCTAATTCATACATCTAAGTACATATCATGCCTTTCATATCATTTATTCATACACGATATCTATCCATACTCCACAAATCATAGATCATGTATTTCTAACATAACGGAAGTCCTCAAATTCGGCAATAGATCAGGAAAAAGAATACCACCATCTGAAAGCTCATGTTGTAAGGATTTTAGATCAGTCCTCAAATCCACCATCCGACCACCAAAGCGGCCGGAATCTTCATCGGAAGCTCCTTCTCTCTTTATACACGTTTTTAATTATGGTAATAGATTGAGACAAAGAATATCACTATTAGAAAGCTCGTGTTATAAGTATTCCAGATTAGCCTTCAAATCTACCATTCGACCATCGGAGCGGTCGGAATCTTCATCGGAAACTTTCATTCAATGCTTTAATGGAGGTGGCAGGCGGGCTAAAGGAGGAAGAAGAAGCAAAATTTCGCTTCAGTCCTTTAATTCTTCAGTTTAGCAAAAGGGTCCATAAAAAATTTACATTTTGGTCATTTTGTCGTTATTTTAACAGAAAAAATAGACAGAAGGAGGAAAAAGTCAACTAAAAAATAAAGCAGTGAGTTTTTAGTCTGAAAAAATAAAGACAGGGAGGAAAATGTTATTATAGTGAAAACATAGTGATTTTTTTTATAATATCCCTATAGAAAATTTTAATGCAAAAATCCAACATATGGATAGATAGATATGGGAAGCTTCAAGGGCTTTTCTCTTGGAACCTTAATATAATCTCATTCCTATTTGATAAAAGATGAGATTTAATCTCATGTTCATTAATTTAGGCTTTAGGAAGCCAAAAATACAATTTTAAGGCGAAGATGTATTTGAAAAAATGAAGAAGATGAAAAGGATTTTATATCCATTTCATAAAAGGTGAGATTTAATCTCGAGTTTATTGATTTAGGTTTTAGGAAACTAAAAATGCCTTTTTAGAACAAAATTATATTTTGAAAAAGTTAAAAAAAAGATGAAAAGACTTAAAAGATCTCAAATCACCCAAAAGATGCAAGAAAGTAAAGAACTAGTTAAATGATTTCCTTAGCCCTCAATTATTAAGGATTTGCTGTATGAAAGCTTGGATCCAACATCTTCTTTAAATGGGTTTTAGCTAAAAATGCTTTTATTGGTCAACTTTCCCTTAAAACCCCATTTAAATCAAGTATTTGAATGAAAATTCAATCAAATGATATAATCAATAATGGTCAGTCTCTTGAGATATTGCTCTTCTCTCCCAAAAAAATCCTATTTTCTCACTCTAAAACCCTAAAACCCAAGAGATATACCTTAGAAATGCTAATTTGGCGAAAGAGTGGAGGAGGAAGAGAAGGGACCCTTTGGCTTTATTCATCCTAGACACATGGTAAGTGGAGAAAAATCATGCTGCCCAAGCAAAGTTGAGCTGTCATTTCTAGCAGCCACAAACTTTGGGTAAAAGGTGTTGAAACGCGCACAGAACCCTCCGTTAACATAAAAAATCCTTCATTAACTCTTCCGATAATAAAACGATTATTTCAAATAGGAACATCACAATCCAGTGAAGCTCGAGAACCTCCAGAAAACTACGTCCTAGATAACAAAAAAAAGAATTCATTAATCAAAAGAATTATGATGAGTTGACTCTTTTCCGTACAGACTCTAAAGATTAGTTTTAAATCAAATTAGAACACACGGTCTATATTATATCCATTTTAGATGAGATTTAAGAGACATTCACTTGCTGCATATCCGAACTATATAGTCTTTAGGCTCACATTTCAAATTCTGCAATAATTATCACCGGACTGTATTTCAAGGTCAAAATTTAAGCAATAACCGTTTTGAAATATTTGAAATAAATTCTACTCATTTTAGGCATTTTGTTTCCATTCTATCTGTTTGACCATTGCTTCATCTCTCATCCATTAACTTTATAATGTATTCCATCATCACATTGAACTGTGAATCGAAGGATGTAGGTTGCACTCCTTTCGTAGGCTGGCTAACAACAAAAAAGGGACAATTTGGCGACAAACCAATACATTTTAACACATGGTAGGGATAAATTATAATTTTTCTATATTTTAAAATGACAAAAAATAGGAATTTGAAAAAGAAAATTCCACGCAAGGCACACAAAAGAAGATGATGATAAGAAGAAGAAACAAAAACAATGGCAGGAAAAGGAAACTACCAATCCTTCGTTTTCACGTAGTTCCCCACTCAACGAACGTTCGCCATTTTTGGACTTTGGTGAGCTCGTGTCGCCAATACTACTCACGACCGTTTGGTCTTGACTCTGAATAGAACAGTAGCATTTTTTTTCCCCAAAAGGAATAGTATAGTATTTATTTCCCTTTTAAATAAATAACTGAAATAAATATGAGTTCTTTCAAGAAAAAATAAATCTATAGAAAGACAATAATATCCCAACACCACGACCAAATTATTTTAAAGAAAAATTATATTTTTATCTCTAAATTTTTATTTAATCCATTATTTTATTTCTGTAATATACATACATTTATACCTCCGATTGTACCGTCTTACACTTTCGTGTACTGTATTACTCTATTTTTTTACATGTTTTTATAGATGTGTTTTGTTTTTTATTATGTCCTTATATTAAATAATTAGCAATTTTCCGTTAAAATAATTCACAAATAACATATTTAACCCGTGGATCACATTATTTAGTTTAATTATTATTTTTTAATATAATTATATATTATTATATTATTTTAATAAAAAATAACGTGAACTCGAAATCGGCGAGCAGTTGGATGTGGTTTTGCGGAGATGAAGAAGAAGGGTGATGAAGAAGAAGCAGGACTGGCAAATTTTTTACACATGCTTTGCTTATTGTCTTTATTCCTCTTAAGTTTTTAAAATCTATTAAACCAAATCCTTTGTAAATTTTAAAACCTTGCATTTGGACTCTGCAATTTTCTTTTCCCCCGATTCCTATTTTTGCCATTTTGGGTTTCTACTTTCTTTCAAAAGTGTCAATGAAGATTTGATGATGAAATTCTCTTGAACTCAGTTTTAATTGTGTTCTGTAATATTGCGTTGTTGCTCAATTGGTTTGGTTCCATCTTTGTTCTTTTCAGATCTCTCTAACTGTTCTTTTTTTTTTTCCGATGAAGAAGAAGCAGGACCGACGACATCGTTTTACGGCGCCGAAAGCACATCCAACTGCTTAGAAGATGACAAAAATTTACGTTTTTGTCCTTAGACCTTTTAGTGACTAAAAATCAATTAAGAGTATCTGATTATTATAAAAATTAAAATTAAAATATGTATTTATTATAAATTAAAGTTAGGGTAATTTAATATTGTATTACTTAAAATTGAGGTACTGCCGTTACAACGTGATATTTTTCATTGGCTAGTCACATCACATTATTATTGAAATGATAAAACTGCGTAACTCCATAATTACTCCAACTTATGAGCTGCTGGTAAAAGTTTAATGGTTGGACGAGAATATAATGAGTTAGCGAATGAATAAGTTCAACCAAATGTTTAATTATTAATTGTTTGAATAAGTGATGATAAAAAGTAATTTTTTTTAAATGCGCGATACTAAATTTTTTTTTTGGAAAATACAATTTTATAAAATTTATATTTTTATTCTTATATTTTTTAAATAAATTTTTTTATATATTTTAAGAAATTATATTATTTTATTTTTTTTATGAGAAACAATGATAAAAGTTAACGATTATTGTTTTATTTAAATTTTTTTTTTCTAATTACAAATATAACTAAAACATTACTAATATGTAAGAAAAATTAAAAAGTCAATCAGATAATAGAACCGATAAATTTCGAGCAAATATATATTAGTTTAAGTTATAATTAATATTATATTTATAATTATAGTGAAAAAATAATTCAGATCAGACATGACTTATTAAATTTTTACGAGAATTTCAAATGAAAAAAGATAAAATAGTATAATTTTTTTTAAAATATAAGGAAAAAAAAAAAGTCTATTTAAAAAAAAAATTGTAGATGAAGTGAAAATTTAGTGGTAAAATCGTAATTATCTCAATTTTTACATTGCAGATTACGTGAAAATTAACAAGACTACCTTCTTAATAAAAAACTCATTAAAGACAAGATTCCAACAAGATTCCAACAAGGAAAGGAAAAGAAAAGAAATGATACGATATGAACGCCCACTGGAGTTTCCCTATATGTTCGTCTCACTATATGACTTCCCGACACAAACCCAGAACCAGAACTCAACTCTATCTCAAATTTCTCTTCTTCACTGGACAATAAAAACTACCTGTTTCTCATCTTTTTCTATCCATAATCTCTTCTCTATGATATATAAATATATATATTCTCTGTTCTCAGCTTGAAATCAATATTCACTCAAAAAAGGGAAAAAACGCCATGTCTGCGAACTCCATTAATGGAGGTGTGGAGCAGGAATCACTTTCAGTTCCTCTACTCCCCTCTATTCGATCCCTTCCTAACTCTACTTCTCAAGTTGCTATTGTTGGTGCCAATGTCTGCCCTATAGAAAGCCTCGATTATGAGTAATCTACTTCGTTATTAACAATTCTACTTTTGTTAAGGAAAATATGTTGATTATTCAGTTCTGTTTGTTTTGTTGCAGAATTTCAGAGAATGATTTTTTTAAGCAGGACTGGAGAACTCGAGGAAGGATCCAGATTCTTCAATACGTGTTTGTGAAGTGGGTGCTTTGTTTATTAATTGGACTCATTGTTAGTCTCATTGGATTTTTTAATAATCTTGCTGTTGAGAACATTGCTGGTATAAAGTTTGTTGTTACTTCCAATATGATGCTTCGTAATAGGTATGCAATGGATCTGGCTTTAAGTTTTTGTCTGGTTTCGCGGAAAATTGAAGCAACTTAACTATAATTTTGCTTGAATTTGAGGGAAGAAATTCAAGATTTTGTGTCTTATATTTCCCTGTTGCATCTTTTGCAGGTATTGGATGGCTTTTCTTGTGTTCTCACTTTCCAATTTTTTTCTTACTCTATTCTCTTCCATCATAACGGCTTTCATAGCTCCAGCTGCATCTGGTTCTGGTATACCAGAGGTGAAAGCTTACCTGAATGGTGTGGATGCACCGGGAGTTCTTTCTGCTCGAACTCTGGTTGTCAAGGTAACTGTAATATGTGGTTGTTGAATGTATAGCTTTTTAGGCATGACGATTTCTTCTGAATGTTGTTCGAAGTGATTGGCATACTGGTTATCCATTTTTGGGATTGTAAACCTTTTTACTCATACTATGTTCACATTGTTATAAGGGTGATAATCTGGCCTTAGTTTGAAGTAATGATCTTTGTGAAAGCATTTTACATTCTTTCATGGCATTGATTGATGCATAATTTTGTTTATTTAGCTGATAATTGAGGAGTTCACTGTTAAAATTATTTCTGTGAACCTTTTAAGTCCAATGCAGTCATAATTCTTATGGATTTTGGAATTCATTCTCCTTTTCTGTTAAAATATTTTCTTTGTTGTATTCTCAAGATATTTTAGTTTTTTTTACTTCAGCGTTGATTGAAGAACAACAATTAGTGCCTTGGCTCTTAGTCTTACTGGTACTGTAATATGGCACTGATAACGCATTTGCACTTCTATTTTATACGCATTACATGCATAATGTTATGTTTGAAGTGGTAGAGATTTTGCTACCATAATGGGGTTATGCTTGCTGCTCTGCTTTTTCTTTCCATTTTCATTTGATGCATCCATTATACCTGTTAATATGAATAAAAAATGAGATGTGGACTGTTTCACTAGGGCATGGTGTCTGTGTTGTTCATTGTGTTAATGTTATGCACACTTTAAGAAAAGAAGGCATTCTGTGAGTCTGTGATTAAAAATTCTCTACAAGATCCCCCTCTCTCTTCCCTCCTTTTTTTTGAATCTCTGCAAAATAGAGCATCTCAAGTATCTTGTGAACTAATCAATTGCATTGATTTTCTTATTTATCTTACATCTTATACAATAGAAATTTTTTTATCTAACTGGTTTGTGAAATGTCTCAAAAATTCTGCTCGTTTTGCAGATTATTGGAAGCATCTCTGCTGTTTCAGCATCTCTTCTTGTTGGAAAGGCAGGGCCCATGGTGCATACTGGTGCATGTATTGCATCATTGCTGGGCCAGGGTGGATCTAGAAAATACAAATTGACATGGAAGTGGCTAAGATATTTCAAAAATGACCGGGATCGCCGAGATCTTGTAACATGTGGATCAGCTGCAGGAATTGCTGCTGCCTTTCGTGCCCCGGTGGGAGGCGTGCTGTTTGCTCTTGAAGAAATGGCTTCTTGGTATGTCTGCCATATGTGGGAAACCTAGTAAACTGATAACTCTATATAATGTTGTTTATAGTTGATATCTTCTATTGTCATTACTCATAGTTGCTATTGTTTGTGTTACATCTACAATTCTACATTGCAAGGGTCTATATAAGCTCTCTATTTTCAGGCAATGACAAAATACACTATTCAACAGGACAGAATTTTTCTTTTTCTTCATCTTTTTTTAGAATTTGTGTAAAATGCTTCTTCCAATAATCTTCATATATTCATGAATTGAATTGCCTGTTCCCTGTGCTACATCAGTATGTTTCTATGAGTATTTCCCCTCTGTTTGGTTTACTGGACTGAAGAACAAAAAATTTTAAGTGATTGGCATTTATACCGCGCCGCCCCGACCCCACTCTTCCCCCCCACCCACCCACCAAATCATCAAGTTTGCTCATTTGTGTGAGGTTTATTATCAACAATTGTTTGGTTTTGGATCTGAATTTGTGTATAACATTGATAATGTTACTTTCAATTATAAATAAGCACTTTTATCTTTAGTATAATTTCATTTCGTCAATGAATCAGATTCTGTTCCTTATCAGTTAGATACATTTTGCATCTGGTTCCATGATGTAATTAATTGCTTAGGGACAAGTTTCCTTCTTACCATGTCAAACATTAATCCAAAGTTTCTATTCCGCAGGTGGAGAAGTGCCCTTCTGTGGAGAGCTTTCTTCACAACAGCCATAGTTGCAATAGTGCTTCGGGCTCTGATTGATTTTTGTTTGAGTGGAAAATGTGGGCTCTTTGGTACAGGGGGGCTCATAATGTTTGATGTATATTCAGCAAATGTTACATACCATCTCATTGATGTACCACCTGTGCTTCTGCTTGGAGTTATAGGGGGCATATTGGGAAGTTTATACAATTTTCTTTTAGAGAAGGTTCTTCGGATTTACAATTTTATTTATGAGTAAGCTTCTGTTTTAGTTTTTGATATTGGCACAAAGTTTGTGTTTCCAGCATTGGAAAATACTGTTTCAGAATTTATTTTCCTTTTTTTTTCCTTTTCCAGGAAAGGCACAACTTACAGGATTCTTCTTACTTGTTCAATCTCTATATTCACATCCCTTCTTCTTTTTGGATTACCATGGTTGGCATCTTGTCAACCTTGTCCAGCTGATGCAGTAGAAGCCTGCCCGACAATAGGCCGTTCTGGCAACTACAAGAAATTTCAATGTCCACCTGGTTATTATAATGATCTTGCTAGCCTTATTTTCAACACAAATGATGATGCAATTAGAAATCTATTCAGCAGGGATACTGATGAGGAATTTCAATATTCTTCGGTTTTCATATTTTTTGTAACATGCTATTTTCTTAGCATAATCAGTTATGGGGTTGTTGCTCCTGCCGGTCTCTTTGTGCCAGTTATTGTGACTGGTGCATCTTATGGGCGTTTTGTTGGAATGCTAATTAGTTCAAAAACCAGTCTTAACCATGGCCTCATTGCTGTGCTGGGTGCTGCTTCATTTCTGGGCGGATCAATGAGGATGACTGTTTCTTTATGTGTTATTATCCTAGAGCTGACCGACAATTTGTTGCTACTACCTTTGATAATGTTGATTCTTCTTATTTCCAAGACTGTGGCAGATGCATTCAATCATAATATTTATGATATTATCATGAAATTGAAGGGGTTCCCTTATCTAGAGACTCATTCAGAGCCTTACATGAGGCAGCTGACAGTTGGTGATGTAGTTACAGGCCCGCTTCAGCTCTTTCATGGCATTGAAAAGGTAGGTAATATAGTGCATGTTCTCAGATCAACAAAGCATAATGGATTCCCTGTAATTGATGGGCCTCCACAGTCTGAAACCGAGGTTCTTTATGGGTTAATCCTCCGTGCCCATCTTGTTGAACTGCTAAAGAAGAAAGCTTTTTCATCCACTCCAGAATTAATGGGCTCTGAGGCCTTCTGTCAATTCTCAGCTGATGATTTTGCAAAGAGGGGCTCAGGCCATGGTTATGACATAGAGGATATAGAAATTACGGGAGAAGAAATGGAGATGTACTTAGATTTGCATCCTTTCACTAATGCTTCGCCCTATACTGTTGTGGAGACAATGTCTCTGGCTAAGGCTCGCACACTCTTCCGAGAAGTTGGTTTAAGGCACATGCTGGTGATACCCAAGATCTCTGGTGTAAGTAATCCTTCCCTATCTCTTTTCTGTTATGGTTTTGGGGGGCATTTGGATGTTGTTTTTTCAAGCTTGATATGTCAATTTCTTTCCTGTTCACATCATATTTAGTCCTTTGATTTTATTTCTGCCATAAGATATGAACTATTTCCATTTTTTTTTTCGATCTTATTTTAAAAGCTTTCACTACTTCAAAATTTGTTTATTGAAGAAGTTGTCATTTTTGTTCCAAATTTTATGCACTTATGCTGAAAATTTCAGATTGCAACATTATAAAAATAAACCAGTTGATTGATTCGAATTTAACTCGCTCTGATTTGCATTCAACAATTAGTTCCACACGCATGGAAATTGTTTTTCTATTGTTTGTTTGATAAGATAAACAGTGGGTTGTGGATTCTTATTTTAAATATTTTATTGTTCATGACGTAATTTTATTTTATGAATTTTGTGTGGATGCTATATTGCAGAGGTCCCCAGTTGTAGGCATATTGACAAGGCACGACTTCATGCCAGAACATATACTGGGTTTGCACCCTATGCACATTGGGAACAGATGGAAAAGACTAAGAATCAAGCTGCCCTGTTTATTTAAAATTTTCTGAAGGGGCATCTTTCATGTCATACCCCATTCCCAGTCAGACAGGAGCAGCAGAAGCAGAAAAGCTTCTTGCAGCCTGATTCCTTTAAAAGCTCCTATACTAGAGCATCTGATTCAAGAAGCGGAGCTTGCTTTTGAAAATGAGGTATAGCACATTTGAGCAGCAAAACACACTTTGAGCTTCTTCTTGAACTAAACCAACAGTAATAAAAAATTAAAAAAAAAAAACAGATGGAGCCTATCATGTAAAAGGACCTGGCTGCCTCACACTGCGATGAGGTAATAAGTCATTGTCCCATCAAATTAGTTAGAACCAATTTCTCTGCTCAAATATATTTACTTTATAGGACTATTTATTTATTTATTTCCATGACCAACATGAAATTTTGAAGTTCAACTAATTGTGGTTTTATACAGCTAGATTGCTAATGACCATTAAGTTTGCTAATTAGTTTGAAATTGCTATTATTTTTTCCCCCTGATATCAGATACGCCTCTGGAAAACAAACAACTTGCATGCATGATTGAGCTGTTTAGCATTACTGAAGCTTTGCAACTGGACCAATAAATTTTAATGGCATTTTTAACATAATAATTGCTTTTCTAGATAGTAATGCTTTTCTGAATATATTTGTATCCAAACTGAACAATTGAGCCTGTTTGGGTTTTGGATAAAGATTTATTTTCCTCCAACCGAAACCGATTCTGCTAATCAATCTAATAATTTTTAAAATATTATATAAATATTTTCAAATCTTATGGAAGTTGGGTTTGCAGATTTAGAGAAAATGGGATTTGGAAAAGAAGAGTTTTATCAACCATTCTGAAATTTGGTATTTACTACTTTTATACCTTCCAATATATGAATGGTTCCAGTGTTCTTTTGTATAAAGCTGGTGTCTTTCATTGTTTATTGTCTAGGCATATTAGACTAGTTTGTGGCTTAGCCATAACGCATACAACTCTGCAATTCGATGTTGATGTTGCACTAAACATAATACTATTTATCTCTTTTTATGTTTCCGATTCTATATGGATTAGAAGAACATAAACACACCCAGAGGAAGTCTATTTATCTTTCTGATTACATTCAAATGTAATTTATTTATTTCATTCATGTCATTAATTTTGGTGTATCATTATTTTAAATAAGAAAGACTAAGGAAATTCATATTTTTATATTCTGTTTGCATGGTTTCTTTGCAATTTTTTTCCATTATCACATTAAAGAAAGCAAGAATCTTTAATTTTTGATATACACTTGTACTTTAACCAATTGCTTAGGCCCATATTTTGTTTCTAATTTGAATTTTGGATAAATTTAGTTATAGATTTGCAACTGTGCTAATTTTTCGAAACAGCAAATATTAATCAATGCACAATCCATTATGATTATGATATGATATATGCACACATATTTGGGAGGGGGTGGTAGCCTAGCAGTGAGGTAAATTGGGTTCAAACTCCCCTCCCTTTTAACATATTAACTACTAACATACTAACTGGGTGCATGTGTATATTTATGTCAAAAACCGAAAAAAAAACATATATGCGCATATTTTTGGGATAATTGCATAAAAGGTTGCTAAATACCATTTTCTTTTTATCAAAGTCATTCTTCACCTTAACTATTTAAAATTATACAAGAAATCCATTTGTGCATATACATCACAAAGCATTTCTTTGCTAAAATCATTACATTTGCACCTTCTCTGTTTAAGGTTATTGCAAAACAATTGCTCGACTTTTAAAAAATTTCTTAAATGATTTGTAAAGTACATGTACATATGGCACATATGGCAGCCATTTTAAAAACAAATTCTGAAATGGTTGCAAAATGATGCAGTTGCGCCCTTTCCTTTACTGCTTGTATGAGTCGTCTTCTATAACTAACTTGGGAATACGTCTATACCTTGCTTCCTTTACTGCATCGAGAAGTGCCATTGTTTCTAAGGTTGCTAGATCTATGATGAACCTGTGGAGACAACTTTTCCAGAACAGTAACAATGCTCGCCAAGTTTCGAGCAATCAAAGCTTTTTTTTTTTTTTCCAACAGAAGCATCCAGGTTGATGTTAATTACATCCTCCTGTGGTGGGTTCCATCTTATTGTAGCCTCTCCGTTGGTTTGTCTTGGTCGCTCATCA
Organism: Croton laevigatus; assembly: GCA_949640765.1. Taxonomy (NCBI): domain Eukaryota; kingdom Viridiplantae; phylum Streptophyta; class Magnoliopsida; order Malpighiales; family Euphorbiaceae; genus Croton; species Croton laevigatus. The sequence continues at coordinate 37,207 of CATIWJ010111096.1, forward strand.
AACTCCTCGCTCATTTGCTTCCTTGTAGTCAGCAAAGTAGCGTAGAGCTTTCTGAATGACATCTTCTGGTAGATCATCCTTTCTATTGAAGACCTTATTATTGCTCCATTTCGAGATTTGCCATAAAAGATGCAGGATCAGCTCTGCATTGCAGTTGTCATTTGCATATCTTGGACTTTGTAGAAGTCCTACAAGCTCACGCCATATATCTGAAGGTGATTGACCTGTTATCTGTTCAGTCCTCAAAGCAAAAGGCGAGGCAAACCAACACACTCTTGCAAACGGGGCAATGTAAGAAGAGGTGAAAATCCAATTCAAGGTCACCACATCGCAGGCAAGGAACATCGGCACCAGGGATTCTGTTCATGATACTTAGACCCACCGACAGTACCTTTATTTAGCAGCTCTAAAAGAAGTGCTGCATTTTCCTGGGGGCTTTAATCTTCCATAGCATTTTCCAGTCTTCTTGGATTATCCTCGACTTCCTCTTCTATGAAGCTTCTTGAAAGCAATTCGGTACCCTGACTTCACCGAATAAGTCCCCGATCTTATAAGGTGCCAAATTAATTTGTCATCATCATCAAGTCTGGGCAGCACGATGGGCAAAAAATATGCATTCCATCATTATGTTCAAAAGCTTCCTGGACTAGACTTTGCTTCCAGCATTGACGTTCTATATCAATTAAGATCACGGACTAGACTCCCCTTGTGAAAGTCTGATTCCTCTTTGGAATAAAAGGATATTCATGTCACAACTAAGATTCATTGAAACATGAGATATATCGTCCACAACGCACTTGCTGCTAAAGTCCCTTTTCCAAAACTTCCTTTCCTTTTCAGTATGCTTTTCCATCCCCAAGATCCGTTCCCCCCTCAAACTGGCTTTCTCATAAAGGTTGTGAATGAAAAGCATTTGCCTTTATAAATTTTTGCTAAAAGCGAATCTAGCTCCATCCTGATACGCCAGCCTCTTTGGTGAGAAGTGCAAGATAGCCTGTTTAGTTTTAGAAAATATGGTGTGTTTTTCAGAAAATTTTTCCAAGAAAAATAGGAAGTGAAGTTTGTTGTTTAGTTATAAAATTTTCCAATTTTGTAAAATTAGAAAACTATTTTCTAGTTTTTCAAAATATAACAGATATTAAATACCTAATAAAAAGATGTTTTTAAATAATTGTTAGCGTGTTTTCCAACTTTTAATCAAAGCACACGTTGCTCTTCTCTTTTAATTAAAGAGCCCTTCCTTTACCTATTACCTCTTTTATTCTTCTTCCACCCTGCTAATTTCTGTTTTATCTTTTCCTTGATATCCATAAAAGTTTGCCTCTTGGATTTATTGACCACTGCTGGAAGTCCCAAGTACTTATCTTGCCCCCTATTCTTTCAATCTCTAGTCATTGTGCAATTCTCGCTCTTGTTTGTCTTCCGGTATTCTTAGAAAAGAAAATAGAAGACTTTTGGAAGTTAATGGTCTCCCGCTTAGATTTGCATAGTTCCATAACAGCTTCTTTACATTGTGGGCTTCCTTGTCGTTTGCTATGCAGAAAAGTATAGCGTTATCTAGAAAAATGAGGTGAGAAATAGCTGGACAATGTCTTCCAATGAAGATAGGTAAGAAGACTCTTGATTTGCACGCTTCATCGATCATATAGGACAGTCCCTTTGAACATATGAGGAATAGTAGAGGAGGTAAAGGATCTCCTTGGTGTAAACCATGAGTTGGGGTAGTGAAATCATACCTTCCTCCATTCAGTTTGACTGACTGTCGAAACACACGCCATCATCCAACGATCCTATGTCTCGTGGAACTCCATCTTCAAAGCATCATTTGTAGGAAAGGCCATTCTACACACTCAGATGCCTTGCTTACATCCAGTTTAATGGCCATTTCTATCCTTTTCCCTTTCTTCCTGTTCTTCATTTAATGAACAACTTCATACACCACCAAAATATTATCTGAGATCAACCTACCTTTTAGGAAAGTGCTTTGATTCTTTGCAATGAGTGTTAGTAGGACTTATTAAAGCCTTTTTGTAAGAACCTTTGAAACAATCTTGTAGAATATCGTGCACAAACTGACAGGCTGAAGGTCTTTCATGGTTGCCGCCTCATCACTTTCGGGATAAGTGAGATGATAGTGTGATTGAAGTTCCAGAGCATGATGCTAGTAGTAAAAAAACCTTTTAACCGCTCGGCAAATATATTCACCAATAATATCCCAGTAACTTTAATAGAATTCCCTGTAAGACTGTCATCCTCTGGGGCTTTCATTAGATTAATAGAGAACACAACTTCCCGAATTTCTTTGGATGTGACCGGCATAACATAGTAGTTGTTCATTAATGCCGTTACTTTGTTTGGCAGTTCCTATGCCCTTGAACTTGTAAATGAAATTCGCCAAGTCTCTCTAATAATTATTCGAACTTCCGGTTAGGATGCCCAAATAGCATTGAAATGAAAAGCTCTTTACTTTTCCAATTTGGAGAGTTAAGTTGCAAAAGTATTAGCCAGTGTTCTGATCTATGTCTTCCATGTGAGAGACCTCTACATCCAGAAATAAAGAACTCCACTCAATGGATGCCAAAACTCTGTCTAATCTTCCCATCAACAAATCATCCCCATCGTGTCGATTGCACCAAGTATACGACCTGCATGGGAATTTTATATCAATTACTTCCAAATTATCCATCCATGCTAAGAACTCTTAGATTCGATTGGTGCTTTCCTTTGCTCCCTCGAATTTCTCTCTCAAGCTTGCAATGCAATTAAAATCTCCTACTAAAATAAATTTTTTTTGATATCTGTAACATATGATAATAAGTATATAAATTATTCCTTTTCCCTTATTTTATTAGAATCAAGATACACAAATAAACAATCACAATACCTACTGTTAGTGAGATTCAAAAACTCACAGGGGATAAAAAAAGCTACTGAAAATAAAAAAGTACATGTAATATGATCCTGCCAAGCTAAAACCAGTCCTCCTGCTTTATTTTATGCTGAAAGAAAAAGTGATTATACTTTCGTGCTCTTCTAAGTTTCTTATTGACTACACTACCTTGATTATTTATTTCGAAAAGAAAAACTAATAAGGGGTTCTAAAACCCCTCCTCAAGTGAAGAACTGTCAAAGGGTTGCGAATCCCTTGATAGTTCCATGCAACTATCCTCATTCTGCATCAGGGAGCCGCTTCTAATTGGCTCCCCAATCATTGTCATCAAGGCCGATGAAAAATAAGCAAGGTTTTTTTGCTGCAACATCATCCCTATCTTTCATATCTTCAAGGAAATTTCCATTATGTGAAGTACCTTTCGCAATTAAGTCACTATCCTCCTTAGCTTCTTTTGATTTTTTCCTAGCAGCCACATTAAGTTCAATTTGTATTGTAAGCTTATCCTAGTGCTCAGATGGACGTACAACCCATGCATTCAATTATTCCTCTTGCTTCTCGAATAGCTACTGAATATATGTCCTTGTCTTGCAAAGCTTGTGCAACAATAGAAGTGAAAGTCTTCAGCCCATTCTTATAATCAAAACATAAACGAAATATAAAGAATTTGTAAACAAAAAGCTGAAAATACACATTTTCTGTAAAAAATAAATTCTCCATTGACCTAAACCAAAATTTAGAGCCTTTGTTTATTATTTGTTTATAATTTATTTCTACCACTATTTATTAACTTATTTATCAATCTATGAAAATAAAAACATAAACAAAACATAAACGAATATAAACAAAAATCTGAAAAATACAGATTTTTAAAAAAATTAAATTCTTCGCTGTCCAAAACCAAAATAAGGTTTATATATATATATATATATATATATATATATATATGTGATAAAAATAGAAAACAAACAAAAGTTCATGAATATATAGAAATTTCTTGATATTGAACAAGTCAGGTTATTATATACAAATCGAAAAATAAAATGGAAGTAAAAAGGTTTAATATCGAAATTCTACAGAACCAATCCCTCACAAAAATGAAATTACAATCAAATCCGTCACTAATTTAGTATTCCCAACATTATTGGATAAAGAAACCTAATTTTGGCAATTCTTAATCCAATTTGATTGGCTTCAATCCAAATCAAGCCAAAATTTGATTCCCTTTTTCAAACGGAAATAAAACTCAAAAGATGAAGGAGCTTTTGTGCAATAGTTTGATTCCCTCTTCAATATCATAAGACTTAAAATTGAAGTTAAGATACGAGGATTTACCATAGGACAGAGAGAGGGAAAAAAACTATTTGCTCGTCGACGATGAACAGAGAGAGGGGAAAAAGGATAGATTCGTCGAATAGAGAGTGAACGGAAAGGGGGTTTTACCGACTTAGGGTAATTTTCGGTTTTGAAGTGAATATATAAAAGGGATAAATAGCATTAGTTTTTGCTCATGAGTATTATTTTACATCATATTTTGATAGATGTATTAAAATTCACGAATTTTTTAATCAAAAATACTAATATAGCACCGCGTCATTAAATTTTACACATTTTTCATTAATTTTTACACATTTTTCGTTAAATTTTATACATTTTTCATTAAAAATTAATGACGCGGTGCTATATTAGTATTTTTGACCAAAAAATTCGTAAATTTTAGCACATCTGTCAAAATATTATGTAAAATAGTATTTATGACAAAAATCTAATACTAAAATAGTATTTATTCCTATATAAAATTAAAAAGTGGATATTTTAAGTGGTAATATATATATATATAGGCTTATTATAAAAAAATACCCACAACTTTGAGTGGAGTCTTAAAAATACCCACAATTTAACTTTGTTGTAAAAATACCCAAATCAAGAAGTTTGATATTAATAATACCCAAAATTTGAAAACAAGGATATAATTGAAAATCAAATTTTAAAATAAGGACTTTTTTCTTGTTTTGGATTTGAGTTAGAATCAAATCATTAGCTTTAGTTGAACCCAACCGGTTACAAAATTAAAACCACCCAATCTGAAAACCTCCCAACTTAGTTTTCTCTCTCTCTCTTTCCACAAGAACTCCGACAGTTATCGGAACGAAGAAGTTGGAACGCCTGGCCGCCGCCACCACTACTACCACTAGTCCATCTCTCTTCTATATTTCAACCTTTCGAGTCGGATTGCCGCTTTTAAGTCATTTGCTGTCTTCCTATTTTTCGTTTTTCATCATCAAATGAAGAATATTTTAGCTTTTGAGATTTTAACTTTAGAGAAATCGATAATTATTTAGTTGAAGATGAATTCTTGTTGGTGACTTGTTGTCGATTATTCTCTTCATTACCAGGTATCTATCTTCGAGAATTGTTGTCCTCCTTTCTCCTTTGTTGTAATTTAATCTGTTAGTTTTTTTTTTCATTTTCCTTGTTGTAATAATAATTCCCAAAAGAGAAGCAGAGGATTCCATCTGCTGTTCCTCATGTTTACCGGCGATTGGGGGAAGGAGATGAAACTGAGATTAAGGACTGGATTTTGGTTTTTGTTATTGGAGAATGGAAGTCTTGCGGACTCAAGAATGATGAAGCAGTGGTAGGTGTTTAGCTTTAGGTTTGGGTTTCCTTAATTTTCAATCTTAATGGTGTTTGTTTGTGTAATTAAAATCTTCATGTTCTTCACTGGAAAATGGGGTTCACTGGATTGATAAAAGAAAAATTGGTGGTTCTCTAGAAAAAAAAAAAAGTGCGTTAGAGAAGATGGTTGAGTTGGGTTGATTTTTGGGGTTGGTTAGTAAGGTGGATTGAACCAGAATTATTGGTTTATCAAGGTGGATTGAACTAGAATCAATGGTTTGACTCTAACTTAAATTGAAAACAACAAAAAAATCCCTATTTTAAAATTTGATCTTCAATTACATCCTTTTTTCTAATTTTGGATATTATTAGTATCAAACTTTTTGATTTGGGTATGTTTACAACAAAGTTAAAATGTGGGTATTTTTCAGAATTCACTCAAAGTTGTAGGTATTTTTCTATAATTGGCCTATATATATATATATATATATATATATATATATATAAAGTTCCCTGTGTAAAAATTGATGTATATTTGATATTTCCCATTTTCCAAAGCATATATGATATGGAAGCAATTAACTCAAAAAATTAAACCCCCAAAAGTAATTTTACTCTCATAACCAAAAGATTTGAAAAAAAAAAAAATAACGAAAATTCAGATAGTACTTATCCAAATAAGAAATTAGTGCAATTGGCTAATAACGGTGGTGAGGTGTCAAAATGCATTGCTAATGACAGTCTTAAACAGCCATTAACTGACTTACAAATGGAAGTCAAACAATGTCCAAACCAAATAACAACAAAAGCAAAGCATGACTAGGAAATTGAACAACTTTCATGGTCGGCTTTTTGTCGGCAACGACCTTTCACTAACTTTGTAGCAAAGCTCCTTTTTTTTGCCCTTTAGTCCGATATGTCCGCCTATTCAGAATTTCGATTCTCCAAACTCAATCGCCATTAATATTATCAGACCCCACCCACCAAGCTTCTTTATCTAAGCCTATCCCACTTTAAGTTCTTGCTATTGATTGAATTTGTTTTCTTCTTTGCTTTGGATTGTATCCATCACTGACCACCAACCCAGTTCGCAAAATGTCTTTTTTTATTGGTCTGTTTATGGGGCTTGTCTTTGGCCTTGCTTTGATTGTTGGATTTGTACGGTCAGAGAATGCCCGATCCAAGCTTCGTTCTGAGCTTGTTAGTATTGTCTATATAGTTGGATTGCTTTTTGGGTTTTCTTAGATTTTTTTTTGTTTTTGATTTGATGGTGGGTTAATTCAGGCTACTACTATTGCTGCGTTGGCAAGAATGACAGTGGAGGATTCTCGAAAGATCTTGCCTGCTGAGTACTATCCTTCATGGGTTGTTTTCTCCCAACGCCAGAAGGTAAGACCTCTTATCTGCTTACCTAATTTTATTTCTTTATGGCATTATCTATATGAATAATATGGTTACTGATTTGGCTATGTTGGTTGGTTTTGCATTTTTCAGTTGAACTGGCTTAATACTCATCTGACAAAGATCTGGCCCTATGTCAATGAGGTATTTGTTTTCACTTTTTAATGGATTATGAAATGTGAATAAATGCTTCTGCATTTCTTGGTTTTTACTAAAGTAATTGTGAGAAGTAATGGGTTTTAGTTAATGAGTAGCTTCAAATGATATCATGTTTGGTTATGTTGTTTTCATAGGCAGCGTCTGAGTTGATAAAGACTTCAGTAGAGCCCGTTCTTGAGCAATACAGACCAATTATACTTTCTTCTCTTAAATTTTCCAAGTTTACTCTTGGAACAGTTGCACCACAATTTACAGGTTGGTTTTGAGATAATGTATGTGGTGATATTGGGATTTTAAATTTTAATTTATAGTTTATCTTACAGTATTTCTAATTATTCTGATGGGCCGATGTTAATTTGAATAAATAGATTTATTAATTTTTTTAAGCAACGTTTCATATGGTGGAGAAATGGCAAGTCTCTGCTGGATGAGGTTCTGTTGGGAAGATTCTTTGCAAGATTTTGTTTGATCTTAACAATTTCGTTTGTGTTTTTCACAACCAACTTCTTCTGGGAATTCTACTTTCATCTTATCGCATCTCAGGCTCAGCTAAAATAGGAGTTTGCCATGTGATACCTTTACAATGTACATGAGTCTGATCATGTACAAACTAGTGATTGACTGATTGTATTATTAATCTTTGGTTCTTACATATCAGCGCCATTGTGTAGGAATTTCTATTATTGAAAATGGAGAGAGTGGCATTACGATGGAGTTGGAAATGAATTGGGATGGGAATCCAAATATAATACTTGCTATAAAGACTAGAGTTGGAGTTTCCTTGCCTGTGCAGGTAATGTTTCAGATATTTAGTAAGTTATGACATTACTTTTTTTCGTATAATACAGGAGGGCAAAGACTACCTTTAATGTTGTGAACGCATGTAAAATTTTGTTCTCAAAATTCTTTCATCACAAATGAAGAAATGCCTCTACAGCTGCAGGGTCATGACTCATGCTAACATAAATTATTGGGAATGAGCTATAATTTGTGAACTGTTGAGAGAGAGAGAAACTATAATCATGTTGGATGGATGAGCATTTCTATAATGTAGGAGAATGGGTTTTGATTTATTTTTGTGTAAGTGTTAGTGGATAAGATGATGGTGTTATTCTTGTGGTTTCTACCCATGAGTCCATGACTTCTAGTTTCTTCATTTTTGGGCCTTGACCATGGAGATTGAGTTTTTTTGCCACCTCATTCTTACTCATGTGGTTAGTTAAATCCTCAGTAAAATGTTATCCAGAGCAATAAGAGGGGTAGGGAGGTGGCTTTTTAACACTTTCTTTGAAACCAATTCCAACCACCCACCCACACACAACGACCAAACCAATTCCAAACTGCGAAAGTGCATTGACTATACAAAGTAAAGATAAACCAAGTTGGAATGGTAGTAGTGGTGAAATTCAGTTTTGAATCTTGATTCATTGTGGAAGTACAAGTGATGACATGGTTAGGTTCACATGTAAGGCAACAGGAATTTGGCTTGTGAAGTATTCTCCTATGAAAGATGTTCTTTAACTTGGGAAGCAGCAAGGAAGAGCTCGTGACTTCAAAAGTGCGGGGAAAATCAACTCCAGTAGACATTATTTATGTGAATGTCTAGTCACTTGTTGTGCCACCTCTTAGTTTCTTTGTTTTTTGTTATCAGACAAGATAGTCATGAGATTTGGCATTTTCAGTTATGGAATTTCTGGGCTGCTATGGCTTCTTTTAGAAAATGAGTGCTAGGGCTGGAAGGATATGCTTCTGATTACTGAGACACTTACATTCAGTACACTTACACTTGAGGGAATTGTTTCTTCTCATGTTAGAAGTAGATCCATATTTGAATTTTGGTATTAATGGGAAGATCTTTATGGATATGTGGCAATTCTGAGTTGGGACGCTTAGATTTTCCATCTTGTATGCGTGAACTCCTCCAATTTTTGGCTTCAACTCTTTTTTTTTTTTTTTGCATTCTAATGATTAATATCAGAACGGTATTTTATTTTTTTTTCCTTCTCCTGACCAGGTGAAAAATATTGGATTCACTGGGGTTTTCAGGTTGATATTTAAGCCACTAGTTGATGAATTTCCTTGCTTTGGAGCTGTTTCATATTCATTGAGACAGAAGGTACGATATCTTGAATATTATAGAAGCTTCTGATCCATGACATGGGAAAGATATTTTTTTGACATGTACACATAATGCAAATGCCTGCTGGAACACGCATACTGGGAGGAGAGTGTGACTATGATGCAATATAAAAAATATATGCACATGGAATGCATGCTGAAATTATAACTATTTTGTTAATGGATAGAAGTAGAACGTCTGGCTTGAATGTGTTGCTCTTAACATCTAAAGCTAAGACATCTTTCTGAGAATGTTTGTTTAGTTTTATCTATTAATAATATTAAATTAGGAGGCAGGAATGTGCTACTTAATCAATTAATAATAAGAATTAATTGATCGGCTTTTAAAGTGTTATCAAGCTTACAATCCCAATTAATCTCAGGTTACCTCATGCATGCATGCTACATAGGTTGCATACTCGCCATAGTAAATAAAATACTCTGTTCTTTTCATACTTATCTAAACTTCCTTTCACTTTAGTATCATAAATATGTCATAACGTGGTTGGAGGAGAGTACTTTGTCATCAACTCTAGCTCCACAATCTTGGGCAAAAGCCACTCCTAGTCAGCAGCTATGAACAAGAGTAACAACCGTTGTTATTCTGCCTTTATGCAATCCTCATATTATAGGGTCAGCCTTCCTTCAGTTGTAGTTCTTTACAAACCATATTGATTAGGATGACTTAAAATATGAATAAAATATATCACATAAGAATTCATTTGAGGATTGTTTTCTCCCACGACTGGGATTTTTTTTTTAAAAAAATGTGTCTTGTATGGAACTTAAATCAAATGTTAGCAAATATTATATCATCTTAGGTCATAACATAAGAATAAAAAACTTATAATTCTTAGACATGATATTTTGTATGCATAATGTGAGGAATTTTTGAAGTAACAAATGTAGTTACTCATATGACTGGTGGACTTCGGGTTTTGGCTTGCAGAAAAAGTTGGATTTTACACTTAAAGTTATTGGTGGGGACATATCAGCAATCCCTGGAATTAGTGATGCTATTGAGGTTTGTGCAACTAGTACTTGCCTTTCTTGTCTGCTTATTTGTTATCACAGCTGGCAAAATGAATGTTTTTTCTTTCATCATCCATTGCAAATTTCAGATTTTGAGTTTTTAGCTTCTCATTACGTGAGGCTGCTTAATATCATTTCAAGTTCTTGATGCTTTATAATTAGATTACCCATGCTCAAGCCACATTTTAAACTACAAATACATTGAGTTCAAGATAGGACTATAGCCCTAAAATTTCAAAAAAAAAAAAAACCACTGGCTGCTATGTCTGTCAAGTCGAGTTGTGATTCGAGGTTTGGGAAAGAGAGGTTTTCGGCAAAGTATGGGAAATTTCTTAGATCATTTAAGTAAAACCCAATAGCTTTGTCTTTGCCTCACATATTTAATCTTGGAAACTTGATGCCATGCTGAAGTGACCTGACATGTTTAAGCTTGGAAACGTGATGCCATGCTGAAGTGACGTATGACTTAGGGTTTTATCTCTTTTCCAATGACATAGCATTGTTTTAATTGTACACATAAATTTCTACGAAATATAATTTGTCCACCATTTGGAGAAAGGTTTTGCTGCAGTACTGTGATTCCTGTTGTCTTGCACATGGTTGCTTGGGTTGCTATATGTACATCTTCCATAAGGACTTCCTTCAGATCTAAGGAAAATATCATTAAATTCATATTACTTGGTTCCCAGAAGGAATGGATTTTTTGTATAATATGCCTGGTGTTTATCAATAGTAAGAGGGTTTTGTTGTCTCTAGATACCTCAGATCATGAACCTGAAAAGTGAAGAGGGTTTTGTTGTCTTTAGATACCTCGGATCATGAACCTGAAAAGTGATTTAGCTTTTGTCTATTTTCAGTAACTACTTGTGAATAACTTGCCGGTTTTCATTTAATTATGTGTCTCTATGAAATGAAATTCTGTGATATTATGGAGCTTGAAGAAAATTATTTTACTTACCTAATACAGGGAACAATAAGGGATGCCGTTGAAGATTCAATAACCTGGCCTGTTCGTAAAGTTATACCAATTTTGCCTGGGGACTACAGGTATTTTAGTAATTTTGTTTCTCCCAAAAAAGAAAATAGAAGTGGAACGGAACCCCCTAAGCACATGCACAGTTGTGCACGAGTCCATGACCATATATAGTAAAAATTGTTTTTGCTGTCCTCTTGGTACAACTAAGTTGGCAATTTAGAAAAGTGATAATGGTGCCTTTGCCTTCGATCAGTGAGGGCAAGTCAGATTGGGTTACTTGTTGATTACTATGATATTTGTTTCTAACAACACAAGGAAAAGGCTAATGAATTTTGTTGTACAGTGATCTGGAGTTAAAGCCTGTTGGCGTATTGGAAGTGAAGCTTGTGCAAGCAAAGGAGTTGACAAACAAAGACATCATTGGGAAATCAGATCCCTATGCTGAATTGTACATTCGTCCCCTACGTGACCGAATGAAAACCAGTAAAACTATTGTAGGATTCCCTAACACATCTCATCTCTTTTGTCTTTATTTCAGCTTCATTAAATGAAATCTTTCGCTTCCTTTGCAGAACAATGATCTCAATCCAATCTGGAATGAGCATTATGAATTTATTGTTGAAGATAAATCCACGCAACACTTAGTGGTGAAGATTTTTGATGATGAAGGGCTGCAGGCATCTGAGCTCATTGGATGTGCTCAGGTGCAGCTAAGTGAGCTTCAGCCTGGTAAAGTGAAGGATGTATGGTTGAAGCTAGTTAAAGATTTGGAAATCCAAAGGGATAACAAAAGCAGGGGCCAGGTGACCTTTTATAACTGCACAACATATCATTTTTATTTTCTCCATCTTCATCGCAAAATTGTTGTAGCAGATGATTAATGAAATGGGCTGAACCATTAGTTGGCTTTCATAAATCATAGCATTTATTTTATTTTGCTAAAAAACGATGGAATTGGTTTCTAAGCTCAAGTTTGGGAAATCAGAGAGCTTCTGACTAACTATTTGTGATGAATCTCTTTTTAATTCATTTGTCTGAAGAAAATAGTTGCCTATCATTATATGCTAAATGTTCTGATGGATGTGTTGTTTTAGGTCCACTTGGAGCTTCTGTACTATCCTTTTGGTATGGAGAATGGCTTTGCCAACCCTTTCGCTCCTGATTATTCAATGACATCCTTGGAGAAGGTTCTTAAAAATGGGGTTGATGGGATGGAAACTCATGAAAATGAACAGTCATTCACACAGAGACGAAAGGAGGTGATTGTTAGAGGAGTTCTTTCTGTATCTGTTATATCTGCAGAAGATTTGCCTGCGGTGGATTTGATGGGCAAAGCTGATCCTTATGTTGTGCTCACAATGAAGAAATCAGAAACACGAAACAAAACCAGGGTAATACATCTATTTTAATTATAAATTTGGACTGATTTATATCGGATTATGATCATTAGTCTCACGCATTCTGTTTTCTTTTTGCGATGAAGAATGTTGTAAAAGGAAAATGCTCATCTTTAAGGTTTGATGCGGCTGTACAGATGTTTAACAGTCATTGTTTCTCAGGTTGTGAATGACAGCTTGAACCCTGTCTGGAATCAAACATTCGACTTTGTTGTTGAGGATGGACTGCATGATATGTTAATTGTTGAAGTTTGGGATCATGATACATTCGGCAAGGTAAGACTATCTCAAGAGTTGCAGTAGACCAGTAGTAGTATGTATTCTTGATGATAAATTTATGTGCATTTCTTATGCTAAATGCATACAGGACTACATGGGAAGATGCATTCTGACATTGACTAGAGTAATTCTGGAAGGGGAGTACAGAGATCAGTTTCCACTTGATGGGGCTAAATCTGGAACATTACATTTGAACCTTAAATGGATGCCACAACCTATCTACCGCGATTCCTGAGCAAAGAGCAAAGACCTGACCTCGGGGGGCAGATGGAGGCTCTTCTTTTTCAACCTTCCTGACTTTCTCTCTCGCATGTTCAGTTATCAATAAATTTTGTACCATGTATATTAATATTTGAGAGGGAAACCATTGGTGTACATAACTATTTTTACAAGAATAGGCAATCAGGATTTTTTTTTTACTGTAATCTGGGAAGGAGAATGTTGTAGGGCATCTTCTGCTGATTTTTTGATCGAATGTAATGCTTTTGTACACAGCATTTCTGCAATAACGCTTTCGTTCCCTACTCACCAGTGTCGATCAGTAAGGCAGCCACAAACCACTCACATTTTTGCAATTTATTATATTGATCTTATAAATCTACTCGTACTAGAGATTGATTTATTTAATACAAGAAACCAATTTGCTTAACACAAGATTTAGAGATACGGATACAAGTTGCCTCAGCAGTTCCTTATAACTGAAATAACATGTAAATGTTACTTCCCCTGAGATGATCACTGATTAGCAATCAAGCCAACAATATTCCTCAGATGATGCTTCTTCAGTTTTCTTCGTCTCAGGTTACTTCCCCTGTGCAAAACACATCTTAGTTTTAATATAAATCCATCCATCATCAAGGAACTTGCATAATTCTAGTTGACTACCAAGTGCTCGTAGAAATGCTATATTCTACATAATATTTTCTGCAATATTGGCGATGAGCAGTTGAAACAGGCACAGTTTACCTACCAGTACTGATTGTGCAATACAAATGCATCTGTTGCTACTTTTTTCCCATCATCGTTACGGTTCCAATGGTAGATAGCGTGAGTCCTATTCATTATCTCCAATGTTGAATGCCCATAACTAGCTTCTCTGAATGCAGAATAATCTGGCTGTGGATCTCTGAAACTACAGATGCAATGAAAAATATTGTTAATTGTCAAACTATCATTGAATCCATCTTTTTCCTCATCTTGCAATTATACTTACTGTGCAGCGAGACCTTCTTGATTTCCTCCATCTCCAACGGTAATGTAAACTGGTGCAGATTTGTCTGGTATAGGGTAACGGTCACCACTTGAAACATTGTAATGAACATTTGAGATCCGATACTGAAATTTTTTAAGAGAATAAATATATTAAAATTTGTATAGATGTTAGCACCAAGTCTCAAATTTAGAATGCAAGTGCAGAAGTGCGTCTATGGTCTCAAGTTTAGTATTTTAGTTATCCTATTGAGGAAACATACCGATCTCTCATAAGCATGAACATGGCCAGCAAAGATTACATCAACCTTGTAATGGATGAACCATTCCTCGAAGACTACTCGCATGCTTTCACCCTCCATGAAATGTGCTTCATTACTATTGTAGAGTGGGACGTGCATGAGAACAATAAGCCAAGGTGTCTTTTCTCTGTCAACATTTTGTAGCTCCTCCTTCAGCCAAACCCACTGGGGAGTGTATTTCACTGCTCAAAAGTTAAATGAATCTCAAAATATATTCTAGTACTAAACAATTTACCATCTTAGAAAGGGAAAACAATGCACGACATCTAAATCTAGACTTGACATCTGCAAATTTTCTATTTAAAATCTTCCAATCCAATATTAATAAAAAAAAAAATATTGACATGTAACAAACTATGCTTCAATTTGCATTTTCATATTAGTAGCCTTGTAACTTTTCAAAGAAACGATACCAGTGATATATAATACGCATGGCATTTAGGATTGCAGGAATCAAATTCATTAAAAAAAGTTCATGCTTGATAATTAAATGCATTTGTTTATGCTCAAGAAGGGGGAAGAGCCTTGGCGCAACTGTAAAGTTGTTGATTCGAGCCATAGAATCAGCCTCTTGCAATAAATGCAAGGTAAGGCTGCCTATATTTACACCTTCGGGTGTACGGTCCTTCCCCGGACCCTGTGTAAATGCGGGATGCCTTCGTGCACCGGGCTCCCCTGCCCTGTTTATGCTCAAGAAATAACTTCATTGAAATTCTGAAGCTCCACACAGTAGGCTAGAGGAGCTGGGGTAAGTGATTTTCATACCATCTTTAAAATGAATATAATATATCGAGACTAAATAATTGATAATGAAATCAATGGAAGGGGATGGGAGAAGTTACCGAAAGGAGAATAGCTGGATAGCACAATTATGTGAGCAGATGCACGTCTGATAGCATACCAGAGAGGACTGGAACTTTTGGAAGCCAAATAAGGGGTTGGGTACCGTTCAAGATAAGATTTGAAAGGAGTAACCTCCCCCTGCAGAGAATTATATGTTAAAAGGATTTGAAAATGAAGTTATGATTGCCAACACATTTGTGCATAGTTTAGAGCTGCATATCTTGTAAAACTAGATGAGCGTAAATATATATAAAAAAAAAAAAAACCAGAGGAATGACACAATTTTATCACTGGAATAAAAAAAAAAAGGTACTGCTATAGGCAATAAAAGAAACAAAATAAATTAATAAAAAGAACCATTCATATGATCAAGACAAACAGAAAGCTGAACGAACATATGTCAAGGATCACAGTCACAGACCGCAAAATAGTGTCGGATAAAATTTCAAATAAAAAGAAACCCTGTTTTTGTTGTGATCTTGCAGAATCCTAGGTTAGGCAACTTTAGTTATTCCTCCATGAAATTCACAATGCAGAAATACGTAATAAGAAAGAATACAACGCAAAATGTGAAAAGAGGCCACCAGCTTAGAGCCTTTGAACATCTCCTGGAGATTGTTCCATGCAGATCACATTACAAAAGCAGCAGCGATGAGGCAACAAGGAAGCAGAATAGCCTATAAATTACCCCGAGGAAGTTCACTATTTCGCCATCCATTCACTATTTCGCCATCGAATCACTTCTTGGACAAGAAACAAGCCACTCTTAACCTTCTAACAGTGTTAACAAGTAATAATAGCATAACACTTTACCATGTAAGGCATGTAGTCTATTTCATGGTTTCCAGCACACCACATCCATGGCTGATATGCAGCACTTTTCTCAATAAAACGGCCCCATGAATCCCATCGAATGCCAACCTCATTATACTGATATCTATCAGCATAAGAAAGATCTCCAACAAATAAGACAGCTTGTGCTTTGCTCTGCATGAAATGGTTAAGAGTAGACAAGGAATTATAGGTCTGCCCCAGGTCACCTGCCACATTCACATCAGTGAAATGTAAATCAAAATGATATAGAAAATTAAATATAAATTTCGGTTCTAAGTTTTAATTTTCTAGGCATTAGGAGAGAACAAATTCAGATAAGAGTTGCAAGTCATGAAACCAATCATCTGATAATAAGGATGAGACAAGCATAGAGCTAATTAATTCGAACAAAGGCTGAGATACAAGAAAAAAATAAATAAACCTAACAATTGAGGATGTATAGAAGAGATGGCTCAAGACTAGATATAGGAATAGCCTTACAAAATTAAATTTTGCAGTGCAGATTATAATGAAAGAAATTATGCTAAGAATCCAAGTCAAGTTTCATGAATTTCTAACTTTTAGTTGAAGGACAAAAAACAGAGAACTCATGAGATGTTCAAATAAAATTATCACATGACTTATTTTATAGGACATTGATTTGGCAAAATATGAGGACAGGCTAATTCTCTCTAAGGACTGGCAATTTGAATAGTGTAGCTATTTCTGGATAGGTAGTATCGTGTTTCGCACAACATAACCTATCAAACCTGAAATTTCGACACTGAGTTTCATTTTGATTGATACTGACAACACATACTCAAAATCCACCACATACAAATATTATTTTAGCCCTTTTAGAATGAATGAATTAGGATTTTAGATCTCATTTCTAACAGAATCCATTTGCAATGAATTTAATGTATGTGAAATGACTACTTTAAAATTCAATTTCAATATGAAAAGTGGATTTCCAAAAGGCCCTTACTTTTCAAGGAAAATCACAAACAGCTCTTAGACGAGTTGCGCATAACAAAAAAACTTACCAATTATCCCAAACTTGTAAGGAACATCTGGATTAATCGTTGGAGGTGTTTGAAACCAAAATTCCCGAGAAGAACCACCATCCCCTATCTTGTAATAGTATTTGGTGTCATGCTGAAAACAAGGAAGAAAACCAAGGGATAAATTCATAATACAGTTGTGCAGCCAGAAAACCCCTAATTGTTGGCATATGTTAAGTAGCATTTTGGCAGGAACAATTGATTAACAACAATAGCAAAATTTGTGACATCCAAACCATTACTCAAAAACAGTAATTAAAATCACAAGTCCATTTCAATGAACAAGACACCCTTGCATAGTCATGTTCATAGAGAATATATAAAGACCTATTATAAATTTTTGCGAATACCATTTACTCATATGTTCAAGAAGATTAATCTAATCAAGAATACATCCATTTTCCATTGGTCAATCATACATTACCTTGAGGCCATCAAGCAGGCACTGATGAATGTATCCAGACTTGTATTGATAAAACGTATAGTTTCTCACTGTACCCTCAGCAGTAAAATCGTATTTCTTCGCTGATGTTCCATATTGCACTTTGCTGGACCCCGGTTCATTAGGTGTCACCCATGAGATAATTACAGCTTTCCCATCATAGTCACCTTGGGTTATGTGAACCTGCAGTTAAAGCAAAGCCAGAAAAATGCAGATAATGAGATCTATTTACAACAATTTCAAACATTCTCAAATGAAGTCATGAGATCTTTGAGAAAACAATTTAGTTAGATTTGAAAATATGCAAAGCCGGAAAGAGCATAACATCATTAAAAACAATATCATTTCTGTATAAAAATGCTACTATGTTACACTGTTCCTATTCTATAATTGTTAACAGGCAAAGATACCTAAAATTGGAAAAGAAAGAAAATCTATTAATGACATAAATAAGTTATATCAAGACAATACATGTTATATTTATATGTAAGCATTAATATGGAAAATACACACAACCAGCAATTTTTCCTTCCGGCTCTCTATTCTCACGCATTACCATCATTGTCAATGCAATAACTCAAATGGCAGCAATTCTAGGCACTTCACAGAAGTACACAGAACATTGCAAGATTAATCAAAGAAGTAGTTGATTCTTATAAATAGGAGATGACTTTATCTGCTATCAATTAACATTTTTGCATACTGTTCTATTCCATGTTTATCTCATAAATATGCTCACAAATGTCAAGAGGTCGCCAACTCAAATATTATGATCTTGAAGAAATAAATACTCTCATAACTTCACAATTAAAAGCTTTAATTGTACTACAAAGCTCTGATAACTATATTATTAGCCAACCATATCCAACAAGATACTACAGTGATAGGTTGAAAACCATTCTGGGGATACAAATCTCAAATCTTAGGGGCAAACTGGAGCCAGCACATGGGAAAAATTTGACAAAATCAAAATAATTAGAATATATTTCACCAGCCCTCTTTGTGTCCGCCATTAATGGCATTATCTCAGACCAAATTCATCAAGTCAAGGGGAATGAACAAAGAAGCAGAATAATACAAATATCAGCACATTTTTGTTCTTAATTTTTTAGCAGTTGAAAATTTACAAGTGCTTACTTGTTGTGGCGCATTGTAACCATTTGGAACAGCAAACGCTTCATTATCAAGAGGGATGTCAGTAGATGGCCACTCAGACCGAATAAAAGAACTTGTGATTCCTGTATTCCCAAAGTTTACCAATCCCAGGAACAAAATGAATGCGAATGCGCATTCAAGGTGCATCAATTTCATCTTAACAATCCCTGGCCTCATTAGTAATATATCATCCAGTACAAAATATATGCAATTGCCTGCACCACAAATTCAATTTAAAGAAATCAACATATAATCTAACAATCTTAATCCCCATATCCCACATTTCCAAATCTAATAATCTTAATCCTTGCATTCAAATCTCCAAATCTTCATTATTCAACTCAACTCTTAATCAAACATTTAAACTCAAACGGATAAATACCCTTTTGAATAAAAAATCCCAGAAGTCCAAAACAAAAATCAAAATGGGAAGTAGAGGGAAAAAAGGCACTAACTTTTTTTTCTCTTTTAACACTTTCTTTATTTCTCTTTGGCATTGACCGGTTTATATAATAATATGTAAATGCAAAAGAAGTAAAGTATAACAAATAACAAGATAGAAAAGTTGAACATTTTATAATACTCAGAAAACAAAGAACAAGAATGAAGAAAAACAAGGTACCTCTAGACTTTGCAGGCAAAGGAAACAAGAGTCTCTATGGAACAGATATTGATTCAATGCAATCGTTACTTTACAGGTAAGGTGGGTAACGGAAGGCGTAAGTTAGCAGGGAACGGACTAGAGTGGTATGGCGTAGGCTATAATCGAGCATACGTCTTTTTATCTGGTAGTTGTTGTTTTTAGCATTGAAAATAATTGGAAAGAGAGGAAATTGTGGCTTATTACAGGTTTTCGATTCTTTGTCTGACGTGGGAAAACAATTCACCGCAAACTCACAAATGGGTCCGATATTCAACCTACTCAATTTCGCTTATATCCCATTTGTATTTTCTCTGCTATTTTTTTTTTTTAAAAAAAAACACATTAATTATATTGTGAATATAATATTTAATAGATAAAAAATTAATGTATTATTCATTTAAATTTTAATATTTATTTTGCACATTAATTATTTTTATTACGTAGATGTTAAAAAATAAAAATTACTATATAATTTTGTTAAATTCTAAAAATGAGATATTTATTTTGATGACAAAATGAAATAACTAATGAGATACTTATTATAAGATGGGATAGAAAGAATAATTCTAATTTTGTAAAATTACTATTTCATATGTGAAATTTGGCCAAACTTAAGAAATGAAATAATAATTTTGCTAAATTTAAAATTTGTAATTTTTACTATAATTTGTATCCATAATTAGTAATTAGAATTACTCATATATTGGTTATATCATGATAGAGTAGATCCACAATTATTACCGGAATATCAATTTTCCATATAGATAATGAGACCAATAATCAATTGCTCTTGACATTAAATGAGCATATTGATTCATTGATCTTTTAAAAAATCTACAGCAAGTGAGTAAAAATCACACATTAATTGTTTGCAATCATACATGACCCTTTCATCCTGAAAGTTTTAGGAGTTCGACGGGCTCTTGAATTGACAAATAGAAAGAGATAGTCTAATTGTATTGTTGAAACTGATTCAAAATGGGCAGTGAATGCTATTGAAGGAAAGCATAAGTTGGATTATCAGGTTATGGATATTGTTATGGATATGAGATTCTTGTTGTCTCAATTTTTGAATGCTATCTTATTTTTACATTTTTCAGGAAATACAATAATCTTACACACAGACTTGCAAAATCTATATTAAGTTTGAGTTTTGTAAATAATAAATATATGCATAAGCAAATTTCCTATATTGTATAAACAGTTGTTTATACATGAAAGTATCTATGTTGAAAAAAAAAAAAATCCAAAATAAGTATTAAAATAAAGCTATTTTCAAAGTAGTAAGGACTTGTATGTATGCAATCTATCTCCAAGTCCACTTCTTCACAACCAGTTTTCCTTAATACACTATGGTTGCAAAAGTTAGTTTCGTTCTTGGGCGAGGACAAAATGGTTTCTCCCTAACCTAACCGGATCAAGGCTTGATCGCAGTTTATCTATCAAAGAAAACCATATCATCGCTCAACAATGAAATTAACTTTTCTTTACATTATGTCATAGGGATTTTAACAGGTAAATTTCACCAAAAAGTACCTAAACTTTTGAGGTTTTAACACATTAGTTTCTAAATTTCAAATCCTTACTTATAAATATATGTACTTCATATGAATTTGTATATAATATACTTTTGGACAAAAATAACCCTCATTCTAGTTAGACAAAAGTTTCATTTCATATTTTAATACCTAATATTAAACAAATCATATTTTTAACATTGATTTCTTTTAGTAAATAATAATAATAATAATAATAATAATTAAATGACTTTTCAATTTTTTATATTTTAATATGCTTAAAAAATAAATACTACACTTTTTAAGTAATAATTATTTTTAATTACCAAATATAATTAATTTGAAAAAAAAATAATAGATGCTATTATTATTATTATTATTATCATCATATCATCATCATCATCATCATTAAAAAGACCTATATTATTTTGAAATACTCAATTTCACCCATGTATTAAGCTCAATTTTCATTCATTCCAATTATTCAAATTTGTATATATACATGTTATGGAGTAAAATGCTCCATGCAGTTTTTTTTTTTTAAAAAAATATTGCAAAATATTAGTATTTACTTATTAATAAATTTAGTGAGAGTGAAATTGATTATAAAGCATATAAGTAATAAAGTAATAATAATAATAATAATAATATAAAAATATTTAAAAACTTTATAAATTATAAAATAATATCAGCAATAAAAAAAAGAGAAAATTAAATTGTGATTAATATTGGTCTAAAAAGAGGAATGTAAGTATTACGACAAAACTTGGGACCGCGATCGGCATGCAGCTAAACCAGAGTCTGGCTGCATAAGCTTCCAAAACGATCCACATATAACTACTTTTGTCAATGATTTAGGCTCAAATCCACTGTCATAAAATGGTTAACCCAAGTTGATTAAAATAATTAAGTGATCTAACCTATATATCATATCAATTCTCAATCAATATTCGATGTGAGATCTTACAATAAGGTATTTAGGCAATGTTAGTAATATCTTGGGAATTAAATTTGAACGTTTTGAGTTTTTAAAAATTTATGAAATTGAAAATAATATTTTGCTAAATATTAATTTTATTGACATTTACTAAAATAGATAGTTTAACATTTATATACTACCTCCATTCTAAATTAAATGAGACTTTAGAAAAAATTGTCAATTTTTGGTTGAATTAGGATAATTTTGCCCTTTGTCTTATAGTGGATGTAATTTGTTTTTAGTGCATGTAGAGTCTACTTTTATAATAAGTGAATGTGACTTGATTACTTTTTAAGGTATAATGAGAAGAAAATTATAGAAAAAAATGAGGGTAAATAGTAAAATTTTCAATAATTCTGAAACGGATGAAGTATGTTAATTTGTCTTTTGTTGGGAGAACACTCAATTTGGTTTAAAAGATGGAATTGTGATGTATTAAAAATAAAAAAAATTTAATTATGTAAGACAAATATTCAAATTAGAATGAATTAATGGTTTATTATTATTATTCTTATTCTTATTATTATTATTTAAAATATATAATTATTATTATAACTAAAATCAAATTACTAGTAAATATAACATTTCCCCGTTTATTAAACATAATATTTATTATTTATTTTTAAATTAATTATATTGGCAATTAATAAATATTAATTTTTTTAAAAACACTTTTTGAGTGAGAAATTAAATTTTAAAATTTTTGAGCTTATTCAGGCGTTCTCCCTACAGTTTCTAATCCAAACTCATAAACGTCCCTATTCTAAATAAAGGTTTATTTCTATTTGTGTCTAGAATTTGATATTTGTGCATAAAATTCTATATAGTATAGGGGTTTTTTTTAATAGGATTTTCTGCTATTATATGCTTTTATCATCATCAAAATCAGATTTTCTGATCAACAAACATACATGTAATATATTATATAAAAATTTAGTTTTTTTTCTTGAAAATATATAAAAATTTAGTTATATTATATTAATTATTATTTTAGTAAAATGATGAGATTCATTTTGAGCACTTTAGCATCAGTTTGCTAATCTCTAAAATTTCCAAAAATTATTTTATTTGAAAGAAAAAAAAGTAATAAAAAGTCTAATTTTTTATATTTATTTAATTTTAACCTATATGAAAATTATTATGGTCCGCACTAGTATTATTGACAAAGAAAAGTATACAATTCCAACTGAGGATTTATAGCTCAGATTACAAGATTATATATTTTACCAAATACTACCTCCGTGTTGTTTTTCGATTCTTTACATTTGCTTTTCACTAATACCAATAAAATTAACTTTTCAACGATACCAAAACAGAAATAATAATAAATAATTACTAATCTTCTAAAAACTTACTTTTTTACCAATATCAATAAAAAAATAATAATAAACAATTACAAGACTTACCACCATAAATGGAAATATATACAATCCAACACAAAAATGAAAACGTAAAAAATTTAAAAATACAGAGGTAGTATATGATATTTCAAATCAATTACAAGATTATATAGCTCAAATTCAGCAACAGTACCATAATGACCACAAGAAAAATTAAAAATTACAACATCAATATAACAATAAAGCGTTTCAAAACCAACAAAAATTGAGGTATAAAACATAAATCTATTGTCAGAAAAGAAATCTTCCAAGAGAAGGCAAGACTAGCGCTCAAATTCAATGGTTTTGTTCTCCAAGTAGGTAGGGACAAACAATCTCTATCTTCTACTTGAAAACAACTATGAAACATACTTTTTTTACCATTATTAATTTTGATTAGTGGAAAATTTATTTGGCTACTGGATAGATTGGCCCAAAAAAAAAATTGAAATCTAGTGTTTTTTTTTTTTGAAGTTCCAAAATAATTCAAAAAATAATCATTAAAATATTAGGGTTAAAAAAATTGAATGGCTGAGTTAATAGAAGAAAATAAACCTAGATATAAAGAAAATGGGTTACCGATTGTCTCAAGAAATGACTGACAATAGCCGTAGAAGTTGGAAAAGAAAATAGCAAATAAAAGAGGCTAGAAAAGAGAGAACATATAGATAGGGCTGCAAATGAGTTAAATTGCTCGCGAACCGTTCGGTGTTCGCTCGATAAAAACTCGGCTAGAGCTCAGATCGATAATGTTCGCGCTCTGCTCAGCTCGTTTGCAACCTTATATGTAGATAAACACTTTTTACTTAGCATAGTAAGTTTGATGCTTGGTTGGAATCTAGCTCAAATGGTAAAATACTCGGTGTTACCCTTTAACAAATCGTGTTCAAATCCTCAAATCTACATTAAATAAGGTGGGTGAGTATATATAAGCTAAAAAAAAATAGAATTGGTTGGATGCACAATGATTCCCTCTCTTGCAAATTAAAAAGACTGTTGGTGCAGTGTGGAGCAATGACAGACAGTGGAGGGCTTAAGTCAAGAAATTGTTTATTACACAACCACCAACTTCAATGAGCTTGGAAATGCAAATGGGGAGCTCATTCATTTTCCACGTGTTCCAAAAATTAGAAAGCCTTTTTCATTATCATTAATATAATAATATTACACATCTTCTAACTTATAAAATAAATTAAAATAAAATTTGCCCAAAAATAAAAAAAAACTTAAATTAAAATTAAAAAATAAATAAAAACCCAACCCTACAAAACAAAACAAAACAAAATCAAGCATTAACAAAAACAGATGGCTCTCCTCTTCCCTTCTTCATATTACATCAGCCCATGTGTGCAAGTCTCTGACTGGTCGTTGAGTTTTATTTCTCAGAAACTCCCTTTTTTTTCTCCCATATACATTGCCTACGTCTCTTCCCTCTCTTTACAATCCCTCTTCCGCTGGTTTTTTTCTCTCTCAATCTATCTTTTAACCCATTAATGGAAGATCCATCATCCAAGGAGGAAATTTCAAGAGTCCTTGATGTCCTAGAAGCTCTCAAACAAGCTTCTCATGACTTACAGCTCCATCCCACTCGTAAATCCACCGATTCCAACTCACCTGCCGTTAAAGCTTTGTTGGAGCTCGAAACAGAGTCTGATACTATTCTTTGTGAAGACCCAAATCTCTTTCCTCTCTCTCAGCACCTTTCCAGTCTTAGAAATCTCGTTCGGTCTTTACAAGACTCGCGGGGTCACAGTCTTAGAAATTTCCTAACTCGGCGAGTCTCGGCGCACTCCATCTCCCGAGTTGCCGGCTCAATCGAGTCAGAAATTCAAGCGTGGATCGATCGAGAAAGCATCGAGAGTTTAACGAAATCGTTGTCGAAGAAAGAAAAGCACGAAGAAGACGAGTTGGTCAGTTTGTTAACTCAGTTTGAGAACCGAGTCTCGCAAGGGTTTAATCGCGAGTTACAAGATTTGATTCTGAAATCGAAAATTCCGTATTTTCTCGAAAACATCATTTGCGATTGCGATCCGAGTAATAATAATAATTGGTCTAAAAGGGTGAAAGAACAGTGTGGTTTTGTAGTTGCTGCTTTGGTTGGATTCAATAAAGATGTATTTGTGGGTGAAGTGCTAATGGGTCCATTAATTCATGCTCTTGTATCAATGGCTTCATGGAAATCAATTAAAGTGCTAAGTTCCCTAATTAACTTAATAAAATCACCATTAGTAGACGAGATCGAGTCAAATGGAGAATTACCCAAAATTATTAGTTTCTTAGATTATAAAGACCTGCAAATGAGGATTTTGACAATGGAATGCATTCTTGAAATTGGGTATTTTGGTAGAAAAGAAGCAATTGAAGGTATGCTTAAAGAAGGGCTAATTAAAAAACTTGTGGAGCTGCAAAGGTTGGATCTTGGTAGTGAGTTGATTGGAAGTGAAAAGAAGGTTGTAGAAAGGTCTCCATTTGCAAGTTGTGTAGCAAAATTTGCAGTGCAATTAGAGGTAGGAGAAGGGTTAAGGCAAAGAGAGAAGAGAGCATTTAAGCTTGAAATTTTGGAGAGAGTTAAAGAAGCATCTGTTTCTGATGCTGAAGCTGCTACCGTTATTGCTGAGGTTTTGTGGGGATCTTCACCTTAATTAATATTCTCCCTTTTTATTTTATATGTATGTATACAGTACAATACAGAATTAAAAATTCTTTTGTTGTAAAGTAATATATGTATGCATGTGTTAAGCTCTTTTGTGTAAATATGAATATGATGAATGAATAAATTTGATGGATTTAAATAATTTGAAGCTGTCACGACCGGTGTGCAGTTAAACCGAAGTCTGACTGCACAAGCTTCTAAAAAATCCATATAACTGTTTTAGTCAACTATTTAGGCTTAAATCTACTTGTCTCAAATGATTAACTCAAGTGGACTAAATACTTAGTTGGTTTAATTTATATATCTAATCAAATTTTAATCCATAACCGATGTGGAATTTTACAAGCTATTAGTCAAACTTCACTTTTATTGTAAACTTATCAAACTCAAACTAATTATATAGTGGAACAGTGACGACAGTTGTAACCAACCAATAAAATTAATACATTAATTATTCATAGGTAATTGAAATTAATATCACGTATTTTAATTTTATTTCTTGGTTACGACACGTCAGCAAATGACATGCTATCACTGTTCCATTATATAATTATTCGTAATAATGGCTAAATTGATCGCACTTCAGCAGTTAAAAGAGTAGAAAAAATAGCAAATTGAAAAATTGAAGTTGAAATAAATTAAGGTACAAGTTGATCAATTAATTGCATAATTTGGACAGTGGGAAATGAATCATTTCTTGGTATATGCTGTTTTGCCAAAGGAATAATCATTTTTTCTTTCTTTTTTTTTTTTTTTTTCTAGAAGAGCTATTGTCTAACAATAGACCACGTAAGATATGAATAGAAACAAAAAAGTATTAAGTCTCGTATTACCTTAGGAATTCCATAAATTTTGGATTGAATTTTATAACCACCAAATATAAATTTTTTAATAGGAAAATTTACAAAATTTAATAGAGAAATTTACAAAAATCTCCTTGTATTTTATCATATTTTATAATTTTCTCCTTATATTTTTTTTATTGGATAAAATTATTTCTAAGTTTTAAATATATTGGACAAATATACTATTTCGTTTTTTTTTTTTTTTTTGTTAAAATAATGGTAGAATGATCAAGATGTAATTTTATGAATTTTTTAAAAAAATTTTAAAAAATGAAGGACTGTTTTGAATTTTTTATATTACCCCATCTACAAATAAATGACTCTTATTTTAGAAAAGATGGACAGAGTATAAGACATAAACGCATAAGATTGAAAATAAAATGTAGAAAGACTTTTGGGAAAATCCAGGAAATAAAAAAACAAAGAAAGTTTAATTTAGTTATAAAAAAAAAATTGTGGAAATGCAAATAGAAAAATCCAAAAATTCAGTTTTCGTTTTCATTAAATAGAGAAAACAATAATTAATAAGCATGTTTGGCAAGACAAAATTGCACATTTGCAATCCTAATTTGGCATTATACAAATTATAAAAGCAAGAGACGTAACGTACTTCAATTAACTCTCGTTGATAAGATAGATTGGGAATTCCCACTTACTATAATTGACTTTCATAAAAGCAGTGATTTTGGAAAAATTATTAGGTAGATCTGATCTACCACATCATTTATGCACTAATCTAATAGGATAATGATATATCAGTATGTGAATTTTCTCTTTTCTAATAATATGTTAAATATTAATATAAGTTTTATTTCCTTTCTTAATTTTTTTTCTCCTAATCTTGCATTATTTTAATTAATCACGTGCTGATATGTCATTATATTATTGGATTGGTGTATGAATAACATAATAGACTAATTCTACCTAACAATTTCTCGTGATTTTGAGTGCATATTATTTTGTTCAATTATTGCTCCACTTCTCATGAATTATAATTGTTTGGGAGTCATTTTCCAGGAGTATTTTATTGGAAAAATTACAAAATTGTTCCTACGATCTTTTTTTTTTTTAAACTAAGATATCATTTTTATTATATTATTATAAAAGACTTAAATGTAGCTAAGAAATAATTTTAGTGCATAAATATTACATAAAAATTGTTTTTTCTTTATAATTTAAAACATCTATTTTATTATTATATTTTGATTTTATTATACCAATTTATCATTATATTAAAATAATATTTTATTTTTCGTTAATTCACCGACTAATTTCCTAATTAATGTTACTAAATCTATTATTATTATTATTATTATTATATAAGTATTTGTATTTTTTTTTTTACTCGTAAGTCACGATTTGGTTTCTGATCATTTCATGAAACAATGTTTCAATGAATTTGAGATTTATAAGGGAAAAAAATATAAATTTTTCTAGAATAAACAATAACATATAAGCCAAGTAAAATTAATTAAATAATCAAGTAGAAAATTGAAAAAAAATAATAATAAAAAGTAAATCAAGATATATGAATGAAAGGCTCTATTTTTAAACCTAGAAGGACAAAATAATACATTTACAAAACTTCAGAACAATTTCATAATTTCCCTAGCAACTTTGAATAACGTAGTCATAAAATATTTTCCTCACCTCACCTTTGCACCTACTGCAAGAAAATTGGGCTGTCTGCTAAATGAAATGAGATTTTCCATTTGAATCAAATTACCTTCAACCAAACATCACCTCATTTTTCAGCAAAACACAAATTTGGTACACCTAAAAAAAAAAAAAAATTCATATTACGGATCATAAAAAAAAAAAAATTTATTTCAGCAGGAATCATACAACTGATTTCTTTCATGTGTTCTCTGTACAATTATAACAGAGATTTAATCGTTACAATGTGGTCATCTCCACACAACAAATATTATCACTATCTAGTTTCCTCTGCAAGTATTCGTTAGGAAAGAAGAAAAAGGAAAAATTTGCCTCTACCAGGGGTGGGGGAAGAAACTGGCTCCTCCAAACATGTACATCTAGCTCTGCATATAAATTGCCTTTCCTCTCCAAGCTAAGAAACTCGACCGCCGAAAGAGCAACGCCTGTTAATCACATCTCCAATGCTTCTTCACTTCTGATTCCAGTCTCTTTTCCTCGTAAAAGGCCCCTCAAAATTGAGAAAACAGCTAAGAAAGCAATTTCAATGTGCTCGGAGCTGCTCAGCTTCAAACTAACTTGCCCCATTTTCTGGCTATTTAAATCTGCATTGACTCCCACTCTCATTCCTCTTATTGGCCGAAACTCAGATTGAAATCCTCCGCTCAAAACCGTCTCCTTCTTATAAGATAGAGCGGTCAATGACAGACTAATATTATCGTTTCTCACCGGATAGTCCCGCCCTCTTAATGTTGCTTCTAAACTCCCGCCATATGCCACCTGTCTAGGACCCCTCATTTGCCCAACATTCATTACAAACTTCAGATTCTTCCCAATTAATAGAGCATCTTCAATCTTGGCACCCATATAGTACTCGCCCCCGAAGGATGTCAGTGAAACAGCACAATCTGCAATGTTGTGCTTGAGATTCCTCAGTTTAGTGTTGCTGTGAAATGTATAGATAAGATCTTTACCAGCAGACTGAACATCAAAACCCACAGAATAAGTAGGTCCCCGAACCCTAGGATCCGTGTAAGCTGCACCACATTCAGACTGAATACTGAAATTGTGCTTGTCCTTGCTCATTTGCCCTGTGATTGAGGCATGTGCATTCTTTTTCAATTCCATAGCTGTCTCCAAGTTTATACCATCAAAGCCCACATCATGATCCCATCCTTGAGGATCAAGGACGGGTCTCACAAGCCATTGGTCACTTGTAGCTAAGCAACGATACCTGTGGACAGGACAATCTGAGTCAAAACTTGGAGGGACTGCCATATCTGGTAAGAGGACAGCCTCTGGAGATGACTGCTGGTCATCCTGATTGTCATCTTCTCCAACATTGTTATCTTCAGAAAGCTTCTCCCTCTGCTTCCGAGCAGCTTCCTCTTTTAACTGTTTCTTCAAAAAAAGTGTTTCCCGGTAGTCCAGCTCATCAAGGTAGTCTCTTTTCTGCGATTTCGACAATCTCTCAAACTGCGATTTTGTCAAGATTCGAATTGGAGGTAATTGATCGTATTCATCTTCTTCATCTGCATCTGAAAGTAAAATCTCATCCACTTCACGGTTGTCTGCTTCATTTTGGCTTGATACTGAGCGATGCCGCAAAAAGGATGAAAGGAGATGTGGCAGTGAAGGAACACGGTTGCTATGAGCTGACCCCAATTCAATGCTGTTTTGGAATTCCAAGAGAGTATTAGCATCTGCAAGAATTTTGGAACATATGCATAACAACATGAATTGAGATTTCCAAGCTTGTCCATTGGGAAGAACATTTTCCCCAATGAAATTTCTTTTACAATGAGGATGATTCTCAACTAGAAGTACTGGATTTTCCAGCTTTGTATCAGATACAGCCTGGTGTATAAAGTATTGCATTATGTCTGTACATTTGGTCACATATGATTCATAATGGATGGAATGCCCGCTTGGTCCATCAGGAAGTGTTGAGGATGCATGAGTCAGGACAAGGATGGTGTTAAACCAAACAGCATTACCAAATACTTCAGTCATCAGCTTCAGAAGAGGAAAATCACTATAACCCATGTTGATGAGGTCTAGTCGCTCAAGGAACAGAACGATATCTGGTGGGGATTTTCTAATGAATCTCCTCACTGACAGCATTATCTTCCTATTTCTTCTAATATTACCAGTTGATGAAGGTAAGAAACCAGGAGTGTCAATGAAAGTTACTCCGATTCCATTGACTGTCCCTTTAATCTCTTGGATGTGATCGGTCGCTGGTTCAAATGCATTAGTCATGGTCTTAGTTTGATCAAAGATAGAATTTATGGTTGCACTCTTCCCTACACCAGTTTTTCCCAGGACAAGTATTCTTATAGAGAAATCTAATTTTGGGGTGTCACTTGCCTCTTGTTCTGCTGCTACTTTCCTGGCTCTTTTCAGATCTGCCATTCCTGCTCGTATTGATGTTGCTAGGTGTATCCTGTACAAAACCTTTCCCACCAGAAGATTGTCATGTGAGTGTCCTAACCGTTGGAGAATGCGGAAAAGCTTAATTTGGAGATCATTAATCTTTGCCAATGGATCCCTTTTTTCATATTCATTCTCATGATTAGAACTGTTGTAGAACTGTGAAGAAGGGTAATGTCCATTCTCTAGAGCATCACTTGATGAGCATGACGTATCAGGGGGTAAGGATGCAACCTCTGAACGGGCCATATGAGCTGCAGATTAAAGTAGGGGAAAAGGCTCTTTCTCATCAAAATGAACATATGAATTTTGTTAGGTAACGAAGAAGTTTTCAGATCTCACTCACTAAAATCAGTTCCATCATGGCAAATTACTATTTACAAGCAGTCCCAGTCAATAGAAATCTAAATCTTGAGGACTTATTAGCAATATAATATCACCAGGAGAAAAATCTTGGCTCAATTGTTTTGAAATGAATAATGATATCAAGTAGCTAAATTCTTGGTACTAAACTGCATGAGCACTTTTAGGACGGTGTTTCCAAGATTCTTAATACAACCCATCAGCTTTTCAATCATGGTTCACATAGGAATATGAGCATTCCCCGAAACACTGTTGTAAAAATGTCCTTGATCTAGAGACCCCAAAATCAATTATATCAGATGCAAAATAAAACGAAAAAACAGTATGCCAAAAAACAACTGTGAAAGACCCAAAAACACCTGGCATTCTTCATTTCGACAAGAGAACTAGATTACTGAGAGCTACAGAAATAAGCACACACTAGGTTTCTGACAAGGATATCTAACATTGCTAGTTGTTATCCCAAATATTTTCATCTTTCCAACTTGTAAGAGACAAGTTGAAACCATTTGCTTTCATAAGTTAAATGGCTGAACACATAAAAATAATATCATTCCGACTGTAAAAGGCCAAAACTTCATTGAAATTATTTTGTTTTGTATAGTTGGTAATTGACTACTGAAATTTAAGCAACATTTGAATATCCGATACTGATGACCTCACATGAATTCCAAAATATGCACAATACAGCAATTGAAAAAATTCTTTTAATAACAATATTAAAGATACTCGACAAATATGCTTAACAAATAAAATAGAATCTTAAAATATAAGGGAAGCAAAGGAACCTTGGTTATTAGAAACTTCATCCACAGGATCCTCTGAGAAGAAACTGCCACCGCCGGACAAAGGCCTTGAAGAAGCCAAAGACCTAGACAACAATTGAGTAAAAGCCCAATCTCTTATACTCTTCATCCTGGTATACATAATTCAAATTTTCCAATTCTTAAAAAAAATTAAAGCTCCAAATTACAAACAATAACATAGCAGAAAGCTACCAACCTGAATCAGACGAGTGAACCAGCTTCACTGCACGGCAAATTAATCAATAACCCCTTCAAGAAATGAAATTCAAATGCGGAAAACGAAAATAGCCGACAGGCAATTAGAAATTTGGAATGAGAAATTCATGGTCTGAATTAGAAATCTGAATTGAATTGATTAAAAAAGGTCCCGATTTGTTGGATTTCGAATACGTAGGGGCATAATGAGAGAGGAAGAAGAAGAAGAGGGAGAAGGAATAGATAAGACAGGGATAGAAGCAGCACGCAATCACAAGGCCTCCTCGCTCGCACACCTTTTTTGGTTTTTTCTTGTTTCGTTTGGGGTTTTGCGATTGCTACATGCGACCAACAAATGCACAAAAAGAGGAAAAAAAAAACGATGTACGAATTCAAAATAAAGGGAAGGTAAAATTGCAATTTTGTTCCGTATTTTAACTTAATCCACATTGATGTCCCTATATTTTTTTAAATAGATTTTTTATTACTTTGCTTTGTTTACATCGAATGCTTTTGTAGTTCTGTTTACTTTTAACCAATTTCCTGTTAAATTTCTTAGAAAATGACAGAATTATCATTTAATCTAGTCCACTGTGGGTTTAGTTGAAAATTTCTGAATTTAATTGTAATTTTATAATTTTAATTTAAAAAGATAAAAAAAAATGAAACGAAAAAAACAGAAATGATGGCGATACAACCTTATCAACAATCACCAGCCAGCATTTACACTAGTGTTCGACTACCCACCGCCTGATCGTCACCACTAGAAGCGTGCCCATAAGTTGAAAACATCCTGGTTACCAAAACCACCATGAACGGTAGCTTAAAGATGGAGAACCCATCGGGTTGAGAGATCTCAAGTCATGCTGATTAAATTCTCAGTAGATAGTCTGATCAATAATGATGTTTAACGGAGCTAAGGATGTTTGCATTTGGTCAATCGAAGGATTTGGAGTCGGTTGGAGTTCGTAATGAAAGACAAGGGTAGTAACTTAGAGGCAAAATGTGTTGTGCCTAGGGTACCAAAATCCAAAGTTTTGATTATTTGACAAACATACTTGAAATTGTGAAATTATTAATGTTGTTTCAAGTTATTTAATGTTGCTTCAACTAATTAAGATCTAGCCCAAGTGAGCCAAGTTAGAAAAGTTGCAAAAAGAAATAAAGTCTTGCTCTAGCATAAGCGTCGCGCACACGACCAGTATGTCGCGCTCGTGACCCATACACCAAACCTCATTCAGCAGCCTGCGACCAGCCAGCGTGCTCACGACTCAAGCAACTTAGGCCTTTGAAAATTTCCTTCAGCCACTGGAAGTCTCACGACCAAGGTTCGCACCAGTGACCTATATAATTTATGAGGTTACACAACTACTGAAATAAATTTTCAACCACCTTATTCAATTCAGTCTTCACTTTAATCATTTGTAATCAATTTTGAGTGTTTATTTGTTGGGTGAGCTTTAAACTCATCCTTTATTAGTTGTTAGTTTAAGAGTGAGCTTTAAACTCTAGTAAGAGTCGTTGTAAACTTTGGAGTAATCTATAAACTCTAAGTTTGAGGTGAACTTGTTAAAATCTCTTGTATTCATTTGTGATTAGTGGAACCCAATTCTAGGTAGAATTGGAGAGGTGGATATAGGTAAGAGTTAGTGCTGAACTACTATAAAACTTTCTGTTTATCCACCTAATTCCGCTCTTAAAATTTTAGAAGGCCACTAATTCACCCACTCTTAGTAGCCAAGGGATTAACAAAATGACATCAATGGAAATGGTATCACCAAAACCTCTATTTCTTTGATTCTTAGTGTTTCAGCCACCATATGTCATAATTGAGGTGTCTGAAGACTCGTCGGAGAGAAACCTAACGATCGACGGTGTTGGTTTGGCAATTTAACAGAGGGGATAACATCATGATGAACTCTCAAACTTGCAAAAGAATTGAAGTTTAGAAATAGCGCTGACATCAAGACAAACAGTTCCAATGCATTTTGTCTCGCTCGCGACGAATGTTCAAGAAGAATTCTAGCGTTAGTGTCGCGCTCGTGACTTAATTCCATTTTATCCAAATTTGTCCAGAGTGATTTATCTTGTCCTTCTCATTCGCAATAGAAACATAAGACAAAAATTGGGAATGGTATCGCTCATGCTACCATGACTGCTGCGCTCGCGACTTAATTCCCATCCGTCCAGAATGATTTCACTTGGTCATCTTGCTCGCGACAGAAGATTTCAAATACAAAGAACAACTGTTAGGTTACGCACGCGACATGCCCATCGCGCACGCGGCAAGGTTGAAGTCAGAATCCAACTGCTAGCTCATTAAATGCAAATTGATGCTAACGATTATCCGTTTCAAATCCGTTGGAGAGTGTCAGTAAGAGGTCGCGCTCACGACACCCCATCATACGCGCTTCAGAGACAACTTCAATTCAAGGAGCAACGATTATATTCTTAAAGTTTGGGTATAAGTACCCATTTATATAGCCTTTTGAAGGTTAGATCAACAACTAAACATTCAGGCTTCATTATTACAACCTTCTTTTCATCTTTTACCCTTTCTTTCATTAAAAATGTATTTTATTGTATAGTTTGTTTAGTGAGCTATAAACTCAACATCACTATTGTAACGCCCCTTATAAGCTTTCCGAAGTAGACCTATAAGAGGGTTACACGCGTAACTCCCCTTCTAAACCCACGTATGAGTCTAGAAGAAGAGTTACTATTCTTGGTTTGCGAGTCGGTAACCTGCTTATTGTATTCATTCAATCATATAATTCATCCACGGCAAACTTATCTAGTTACCACTATTACATAAGATTCGTACAATTACAATCATTCTAATTATCCCAAATAATATAATTACATAACTACAATATTTCTAAATAGTTTATGTACATGCCGGACTAGTATATACAAAAGAGCCAAAACTATACCAAAAGGACAGGTCTACTGTGCTGATCAACCGACTGGCAAAACTATCTACACTGCTGCTTCTTCAACCTACGAGTTTAAACAGGTAAACTCGCTGAGCAAAACTATTGCTCAGTGGATGCTTTAACCGAAGTTCATAAGACATGGAAATATATTTTAAAACATTTAATAAATCATAACAACCTTGAAAGAAAAGAATAAGTAAAGTAAATTGAAAAATTGTTCATACAAGG
Source organism: Croton laevigatus (assembly GCA_949640765.1). Classification (NCBI taxonomy): domain Eukaryota; kingdom Viridiplantae; phylum Streptophyta; class Magnoliopsida; order Malpighiales; family Euphorbiaceae; genus Croton; species Croton laevigatus. The sequence goes on from CATIWJ010111096.1 coordinate 72,539, forward strand.
TACATTCTTTGCTCTAGTGGCTTTAGAAGAACACGAGAATAAGATAAAGGCTTGTCTTATCTTCGGGTACCATAATACCCGCTCTTCTCTTGAGTTATTTGTTGCATGGGGAAAGAGTACCATAATACTCGTAACATAATTTTCATTGAAATTGGGGTACCATAATACCCGAGATTCATAATTTTCGCAGTTTCTAACCCTACGATGCATCACAGTCTTATCTCTAGCGTTCTAAGGCGAGCCACGTGAGCATTTGAAGCAAGTAATCATTCATAGGATCAATATTATATCATGCTTGGCATATGATACTCATTCTCATTTAATTCTCATAATAATATTTCCCGTATTCATATCTCATGATCATAAAGAAACACAAGGTTTCAAGAATAAATTCATTTCGTTTGAATCTCATAAAGTTTCATTTGAAAATCTGTGACCGTCGCGCGCGCTACCTAGGTCGCGGACGCGGGGCCTACATCTTCTGTTATGGTCTCGGTCGTGACCGTCACAGGTTGTGTGGCAGTCGTGGTCGCGCTGAGAACATAGGGAAGTCGCGCACGCGATGAACACATGGTGTGTGACCGTCGCGTGCGCGGCTTATCCCCGAAATTCCACTGTCTCCCCTCAAAGTAGTCAGGAGCGCGACAACCACACCGAGGCGTGATGGTCGCGAGCGCGACACCTGGGTGAGCAGACGGGATTTCATGCATTTTCAAATTCAACTTTCAACCAAATTGAAACACTTAAATTCCAACTCATAGGTCACGACCAATACATTCAATAGGACTTATCTCAACAAAGAAATCGAGGAAATCATGGCATTTGTCAAACCTTTTATAAAAATTAACTCAATATACAAAGATTTAAAGAAACCAAAATAAACTTTAAGGAAAAAGATGGTTAAAGCATCAAACCTCACAAAATAGAGCTTCTTCAAGATCAAGCAAGCTCCTTACTCTTGTCTTTGACTTTGTTCTCCAAGTCACCTATAGTATTAACATATTTTAGTTTCTATTTAAAAGAATAGGCTCAAACCCTAGCCTTACTTCCCTAGGGTTCCCAAAAAT